>JANAVB010042620.1:1834134-1919538 GCA_029216955.1 Iris pallida | reverse complement strand
TTTTTTTTTTTTCTTCTATATATATATATATAATATATATATATATTATATATATATGTATATAATATATATATATATATATATATATAAAATAAAAAATAAAAATAAAAATAAAAATATATATGTGGTGTGTGTGTGTGTGTGTGTGTGTGCAGGTGTCTGTTATATAAAATATTGTATATGTGTATTTATATATGAATATTATATTATATATTATATTTTTTTATATTATATATTATATATATTATATTTATATATGATATATATTATATATATATGTATATGAGTTGTACATATGTTTATGTATGTATATACATAGATATTGTATAGGTGTGTGTTATATAATATAAATATTATATGTGTGAAATATGGTATATATGTATATTTATATATACATAAGTGATTGTTATATTAGATATATATATATATATTGCTAAGAAATAGAAATAGGAAATCCCAGCCAGCCCAAACAAAACAGCCGGCTGAGCAAGCCCACAGAACCCAGCATGGGTCTTCACAGGCCGACCGTAACCATGCAACTGTATACTATATGTAGCGATCGACAGGGGAGGAGAGTTCGAAAACCTTAAACCCTAGCGTCGCGTCATCCATCCCCCCACGCGCGTGCACCATGGGCGACCTTCCCTGGCACCAGTGCCACCGCAGGCCACCACCGGACGGTCGTCGCACGCACCCGAGAAGAAAGAAGCACGCGGAACCGAACAGTCTTGGCGGTATGAGCGGCTGACTTCGCGCCTCGCGTTCGTGACGTAAGCTCTACCAATTGGGGAACCATTTCTTCCGGTACGCTCTCTATATAACCCTATTTAAAACTATTGTTTTAGTTTGTAAGTAGATGACTTTGATGGTTCAAAAAATTGACTCAAAGTCGATAAAAATCCCGCCCCGAGACAGGACATGATTCAGTCCAAACTCCCAAGTTGAAAGGCTGTTTTGGTCAATCCAGTGAGAAACCTAGGAATCTACTTGAACAAGTTTTTAGACAACCTAACCGAGATGGCAACCCCATTTATAGATTTATTTTTCATCAATAATATTGGTGTTAAACTATTTTCAAAGTTAGAGAAAAACATATTCTAAAAACTGTCCAAAACTTAGAAAACCCTTCTATACGACGTGCGTTCCGCCAATTCGGGTGACGTGGTTGCGAACCGAAAGCATCGAAAGCTGCGTAACGGTTTCGTGGAAGTGTAGGCTTTGACGGAATTCCAATTGGTCCCGTGTGCGCGACGAATTTGATGCATATTCGTCAAAATTCACTGTATCAGCCTCTGTACAAACTTCTCAATTACTTCGTGCACGCTCGTCAGATTGAGATGGAACTTATGCCAACAGGTCTGTATCATTTTTTTGGTCCTGTATGCCAAGTTTGGTCCGATTCTGAGACGAATCCAACCAAATCGTTTTTGGGAGTCCCTAGCGGCAAGTTCCTTGGTTTTGTTATCACTTCAAATGGTATACATATTGACCCAAAGAAGGTTAAACTATCCTCGATATGCGTCCTCTAAAAATCTCAATGAGCTACGCGAACTTCAAGGAAGGTTAGCCTACATCAGACGATTCATTTCAAATCTTTTTGGAAGGTGTCAACCGTTTACTCAGCTCATAAATAAGGAGCATCTTTCGTCTACACTAAATAATGTCAGCATGCATTTGACGACATCAAGAAGTATCTCACAAGCCCCCAGTGTTGGTGGCTCCGATAGTAAAAAAGCCTTTCTTATTATTTGTTTGCGCTATAGATTATTCTCTTGGTGCCCTATTGGCTCAGAAGAATGAAGGCAGTCATGAACAGGCAATCTACTACCTCAACCGCACGATGGTTGGTGCCGAGCACAGATACACACCTGTGGAAAAATAATATCTCGTACTTGTATGCTAACCAGAAGACATGTCACTATGTGCCTGGACAGACATCCACATGATATCTAGAGTCAATCCTCTCAGAATACTTATGAGTAAATGGGTTCTCTTAATTCCTGTTTAGCTATATGGGCAATCCTGCTGACTCCATATGATATGCTGTTCGTTTCTCAGAAGGTAGTAAAAGGCCAAGCATTAGCTGACTTCTTAGCAGCTCATCCAGTGCCAGAATCTTCCAAACTTTATGATAAAATTTTAGTTGAAGTGGTTGAGTCCAACACTACAACTGAGAAAATCCCCATTTGGCGAATGTTCTTTGACGGTGCATCAAGAACAGGACCTAAAGGAAATATTGTGGCCAGAGTAGGAATCGTGCTTGTTTCACCCGGTCATCTGGTTATACACCATGCATATTCTCTCGTGGAGCCTTGCACAACAATGTGGGCGAATATAATGCCCTATTGATTGGCCTTCAACTGGCAAAATAACTGGGAGTTGACAATCTTGAAGCCTATGGAGATTCTAAGCTAATAGTTAGACAAGTTCGAGGGATTATGAAGTTCGGCTTGAAGATCTCATCCCATATCACAAAATGACGATCGAGTTGGTTTCTACCTTCACTGGATTCTTTATCGAGCACGTACCTCGATTACAGAATTGTAGAAGCATGGAAAATATTAGAATAAAGGCATAAATGGCCCATGTGGTTTTGGGTAGCAAGTCTATGCGGCTCATACTGGAGTTGCCCTATGCGGCCCAAAAGAAGACCCTCAGACTCATGCGGCTCGGGGATGAATGCGGTTCAGCAGGAATATGCGGCTCAATTGACGACACGTGTGACCCCCCCCACAGTTGGCCACTGGAGTAATGGCCTCATTTAATGCTCTGATACGACTCGACGGCTGTCTCTGACATAAAGTATCATAGTGGCTCTGCCATAATGACAGACTCTTCGGGAAAAGAAGAAAATCTCTGACCCGATCTGACAAAAAATCCTAGCTTGCCACGTGGCAAAAGCCTCATGCGGCTCGGATAGAGAACATCTTCATGCGGCTCATTGAGGAGTCACTCTAATATGATTAACAAAAATCCGCCATATGCGGTCCACCCATAGCCCGGTCTATGCGGCTCAACACCACGCTAATTCATGCGGCCTACAGAAACTATGCATATGTGGCTCACGGAAAGTTCATCCCCTGCGGCTCGATGAGGCATTGACTCATGCGGCTCACGAGTAGTATCCCCCTGCGGTTCAAGTGTTGGTCACCCTATGCGGCCCTGGCAGGATCTTTAATTTAAAAAACGTGGCACTGAAGATGCAACAGAATCCCAATGAGAATATTCGACATCATCATCATAATTGCCGAGATTAGGGCATATCATTCATCATCAAGCCAATAGGACACGTGGCGAGGAATCAAATATTGGCATCATCAATCACGAAGATTTAAAGCAGTCAGCATTAACTGCTCATAAGATTTGGTGCTATCCACATTAGTGGCCGAGATTCATTATGATCAGGATCAAAGGCCCAGATAGAATGAAGGAGCGCCGACATTCCAAATAGATAATCATCAGCAAACCCTAATGATCCCACCCCACTCTTATAAATAGCCAGCATCATTCCCATATAAAAAAGGTCGGCAACAAAAGAATAAAAAAAATAGAGAAGAAGAGAGAGATATACACAGAGAGAGCTCCCCCTTTTCTTGATATTCGCAGAGAGAGAGAAGCCAGGAGAGCAACCCGAGGAGAGTAAGAAGAGCCTTTCTTCGTCAACGCCGAGCAGATCTTCCCCGAGCCAAGGCTGCATACCGATCGTCCAAGGAGTAAGGCAGAGCGGCCGTCGCTTTCCCGAGCCTCTATCGTCACCCCCAGAATCAAAAATAAACAATCGTACTTAGTCTGCTGTACCTAGGTTTTCGTCCCTAGGCTTTCTTTGTACGAGCGAGTTTGTATTGTGAGTCTAAGTTCAGTCCTCCGATAATTGTTCTGTTCTTTTACAATCAATGGCAAACAAGAATATAGAAGCAGATGCTTTAGCCTGTCTGGCTGCTTCCTTAACCGTTCCTATCAATACTTAGCATTCGATCACTGTGTCTGGTCGAGAGTTATTTTATGCGAAAGATGTCTTGCATATTCATCACAGCTATGCAGCAGAGACCAACGTCAACATCAAAGACTGGAGATTTTCTTTCACAGACTATGCTGTCTACGGAATCCTCCCTAATGACCCAAAGAAAGCAGTGCCTATCCAACAACGATCCCTCAGATTTTACTATGATATAGCTACCAAAATACTGTACCAATATTCTTACGATCGGCTACTGTTATGATGTTTATCAGACACAGAAGCCAAACATGTACTATGTGAGGCTTACGACAAAATTTATGGTACATACCAACCAGGCCCCAAATTATAAGATCGCCTTAGACGAATGGGTTATTATTGGCCCACGATGATAGCAGATTTGTTGAATATGCAAAGAAGTGTAGGGCTTGTCAGTTTCATGCCGATTCATTCATCAACCGTCATAGTTTCTACACCCGACGGCGGCATGTTGGCCTTTTGAAGCTTGGGTATGGACGTCATCGACCCAATTAGCCTGCCATCCTCTACAGGACATCAGTTTATCCTAGCTATAATCGATTATCCAAATGGGCGGAAGCTATACCGCTCATCGAAGTAAAGACATCAAACGTGATCAGTTTTGTCAAACATCACTTCATCTACCGCTTTGACCTACCTTGCAAGATCATTCATAATAATGGTCCATAATTCGTGAGCCATGCAATCTATCAGTTCTACGATAAGAATCAAATTCAAAATGTAGCCACTATCGTTTACAATCCAGCAGCTAATGGATTGGAAGAAGCTTTCAATAAGGCTATCATCAAACTCCTCAAGAAGTTTGTGTCTTCAAACAAGCACGATTGGAACGAGAAGCTCGGTGAACGTCTCTGAGCTTATCGCACAACGGTTCAGACTCCAATATGTATTACGCCGTTCTCTCTTGTTTACGGAAGTGAAACAGTTATTCCCATAGAAATCTAGATTTTGGATAGCCCTAGCCAATGAGTTGACTGTCAAAGAAATTTACCGTCTACGACTACAAGAGCTGAAAGCGCTAGACAAAAATGCTTATTAGCTCAACAACATATTGTACTATACCAAGCACGCATTTCTAGAGCCTTTAATAAAAAGATAAAGGAAAGAATCTTTCATGTTGGTGATTTGGTCTTAGCAGTGAGAAGATCGATGGTCATGACATACAAGACAAAATTTTTTTGGCTTAAATGTGAAGGTCCTAACATTATATAATCAGTGTATTCTAACGATACATATCGACTAACCAAGCCTGATGGTGACTTTCTTATGATGCCAATCAACGGCAAGTTCCTGAAGAAATATTATGTGTAACCTTCAGCATTCACAGATACCCTACTTTAATCATGTAAATGTATAGTGTGATGTTTATGTGATTCAGAGAATCGTCTAACTATCATCGACATTTCAAGAGTTTGGAATACGCCATGGATAATAGGTCCTCTAAAAAGATTCCTCAATGGAATTATCTTTGCTTGAACTCTGTCCAAACTCGAGCTTATGAAAATGGTCACATCTATATTACCTCTGAATTATTTTTCGATAATTATTCCCCAGTGGGATAATTAAGAAATGTTTTGTCACGTCCTTATTACCTCTAAACTATTTTTTGATAATTATTCCCCAGTGGGATAATTAAGAAATATTTTGTCACGTCCATATAACCTCTGAGCAAAACACTGATCAGAAATAATCACGTCCATATTACCTCTGAATTATTTACTGACTCCTACTTAAATGTTATATACCCGTCCACGTCCATATTACCTTTGGTCAAGATATAAATCATTCTCTGCTATTACGTCCATATTACCTCTTTTAGTAGCTTCTTCCAACTTATTATCTATATTCAAGAACCTTGAATATAAAATGAGTAATGAGTCCACATACAATTCCCCATCGAAATACCTACCAGAAATATCTTTACTACGTCCATATTACCTCTGGTTCTGATATTTCACAAACCACATTCATGAGTTCAGAAAGCAAAAAGATTCTTCATTTAATTATTCTCAAAAAAGCAGGATATAAGAGTTTTACAGGTAAATGAGCCAGTTATAAATAAAAAGACTTAAGGGATACATAATTGATTGACGCTATCCCTCAAAGCCGTGACTTCATCTTGTGACTTGACAAGAGCACGACGTCGCACTTTTTTCTGCCGAGTAGTCGCATCTTTGAAGGGAACTAGTCTCGCATGCTCCTCCTCCAACTTCACCAGCTGCTCTTTCAATTTATCTGAAGTGTGACAGTCACAACAACATGAGCTGCATAGTCCTCCTGTTCAGACACAACAGCTCTCAAGTTGGAATCTATCTAGGCAATCTCTCTATAAAGCCGCACAATCTGATTGTACTTTCCAGTGATCAGGGTGCCCAACTTGTTCTTCGAAGAAAGATGAGCTTGGCTTGTAACATTGAACTGTTCATATTGATCAGCCAGCTCACTAGTCTCTTTAGCCAGAGCTTCCTTTCTCGCTTAGAAAGTAGCCTCCTCTTCTTCAATGGCCGCAACCAAAGCCACATCTTCTTCAAGAAATAACAAGGTTGGGCTTCATCGACTGGCCTCATAGAATCTGGCCACTCGGTCTTCCAAGTCAGCTAGGACTTTCCTTAAAGCATTTGCCCGCTCCTCGTAACCAGCAATGCTTTCAAGAACCGCCACCTGGCATTCAGCAATAGCCTTTACAGTCCCTGAGGCGGCATTCCAGTTTAAAACTCCAGGAAGATTTACTTTCAGAATGGAGTAGAAAGCTTTGACGACTTCCTGGGCCATCTCGTCATTTCAGAGAAGGTCGTTGGAGAGGAAGCCTGATGGGGATCTTCCGCTCCTGGAAGAGATGCTTGACAAGAAGCCAAACTTGACAAAAAAATAATATATCTATTAGTGACGAAAAGGAAAACCTAAAAGACTACGAAAGAGTTATAATTTCGTATCTTCTGCTTGCTCAGTGCCAACTTGGATTAGGTCATCAGCCCTGGTTACAAGGGAACCAAGAGCAGGCCCAGGTTGCTCAAGGGAACAAGGTCAAGGCCCCAAGCAACATCAGGCTGTACATCTTCCACGGCCCCAGCTGGACCGAGAGCAGATCTAGTAACAGCCACCTCATTATGCTGTTCAACCTCTCCTTTTGTCGCCGAAGCTGCCTTACTGACAGATTCCTCCATACCAACAATCCCAGAGGAGCCAGGGACAACTTCATGTCCCGCCCTAGTATCATAGGCTATCTCTACACATTGTGCCCTCTTTTTGTCTACAAGGGAATATACGATGGAAATCAGCCTCACGAGGAGTACACAAAATCGAAGATGAAAAATCTCATTCGAAGTAAAATGTAATGATGACATGCCCACGAAAGGGTGAGCTGACTGGACATGATTCTCATCCAACTCCTTTATTAAAGCCCCAATCTCAGGCATATCCCCTAAAGAGATATCGTAAGAGGGACTGACTTTCTGGTCCCCATCACAATTCAGGCCTTCGTCATGGTCATCCCTTGACTCAGCCCCTTTGACTGAGGAAGGCTGAACTTTGTCTGCCGGTTGAGGTTGTCACGTCCACCTTTTCAGACGAAGAGGCACCTGCCTCGATAGCAACTTCAGGTCCTATGTAAAGGACAAACACAAGGGTGAAAAAGCTTCATCCGAAGTTTACACAAGTAGTGGTTTGACCAAAACGGCTATGGAGTCAAGAAAGGGATCTATACCCCGAATGGTAACAGCCCGCGACGCTATTACACCTTTTCCAGTCTGCCGAGAAGATCTTCTTAAAGGAGTTGAGCCAACACCCACAACCTTGGCTCTCCTTGTGGTAACAGTCTTCTTCTTCTTCATGAAAGTTGGCTCTTGGGCCAGCTCAGTTGAAGCTTTCTTATTCTGAGAAAGAGGATCGGAGAGAGCAGAATTATCCTCGGTATCCTCTCTTGGAGGCACTGTCGGCCCCCTAAGAGAAGCTCTGTGCCGTGGCGTTGCGACTGGCTTAACGGCTGAAGCTGTAGAAGTATGAAAAATATGAGGTTCATGCGGATTACAAATTGCCACATAGGTACTTTAGGCCAAACAGGTCCGCATAAAGAAAAGCCACATGACTGGTTCAATGGCATATGCGGCCTGTCGACAACTAGCTGCAGAAGGAATATATACGGCCAATAGGAGCAGTTTGTCTGATAAAGCTGACAAGTCCTGACAAAACTGACAAAAATGACAACTCTGACACTTCGATAAAAAGATAAGACGTGAGACGTTGTCCAAAAGCAGAGTTCGTATGCCTCCATACGGACATAAGGAGTGTCATTTAAGCCGTATGAACCTTATGCGCCTCAGATATATGCGACCCCAAAGTCTCCAAACTTCATACAACCAAGAGTAACTATGATCCAAGCCGCATGTGCTTTATGCGGCCAAAATACAGAATCTATGCCGCTTAAAAACTTAAGCTATGTCTGGACTAAGGAAGTTTATGACTTAAGCCGCATGAGGCTCATGCGGCCCCACATGGTCGAAAACTGAGAGATCTATGCAGCTAAAAATGATCCCTATGACAGGACACGTGGCAATCCGACCAAGTCCTTAACTACCCAGATTTGCTGTTACAAAATCCCAACAAATCGACAAATGGCAGCCAAAGAGCGGGTCTTCACGTGCTAATCAGCCACGTGGCTGCAGGTCGTCCATGCGGCCCAACATACATTCTATTATAAATAGCAGGGTGCCACTTCCCTGCAAAAGGCTGACAACCTTCAAAAAAAAGGCAATTTCTTCAAGAGCTAAAGACTGCATCCAGATAGTCCACGGAGTAAGGCAGATTTGATAGCACTTTCTCGAGCCTCCACCGTCACCCCTAGAATTAAAACTAAATAATTGTATTTAGATTGTTTCCTAGGATTTCTTGCTAGGATTTTCTTTGTACAAGCGAGTTTGCAATCAATTTCAGTGTTCTGTAATACATGTCTTTAATTTTTTTATGGCAAGCACGATGGCGGCTCTGCTGGGGACGTCCTTCTCTTCCGATGAGAAGTTAGTGATGCAATCTGATGCGTCCATGATCGGCTTTATACAGCCGATGCTTGTGGTTCATTTTGACCAACAAGCCTTCGAAGAATTGTTCTCTGAAGGGAGCGCTAGCCCGTCTCAGAAGCGAGCCAACCCAAAGATGACACGCAAGACATCGGTGCACAAAATTGTTTTTCCCGACCAAGTTCTCGAAGAAGCTCCTTCTGCAGCCCAAGATGGTGACCAAAGTTCTTTTGCGGCTTTGCTTTTGACAGCAGAGGACCCCACTGGCCCTAAATCCAGCAGAGGAAAACACTACGATGCTGAGTTATTGCGGGCACAAGGCGAATCCATGCGAACGAAGAAGAAGCCGTATAAGAGAGATGGGCAGTCTGTCCATGCAACAGTCAACTCTAGCCGCAGGCAGACGACTCATGCGACAGCCAACTCTGGCCGCAAGCAGACAACTCATGCGACAGCCAACTTTGGCCGCAGAAAGATGGTCCATGCGGCAGCCAGCTCTAGCCACAAGAAGATGGTCATGTGACAACCAATCTTGACCTCAGACAGGATGCCTCATGAGGCCCTGTCAGAAGCTCTGTGTACGATCACCTCTCATGTGGGCCCGACGCCATACGACCCATCGAGAATATGGAATTTATCAATCTGGACTCTTTTTACTATGTGCCTTCGGGCGCTAAGTCAAAAAAGTCTAGGGCAGTGCGGGCTCACCAGCCTAGTCAACTATCCAAGTTGGGGACTGCCAGCGGGCCCCGTTGACTGTTACACGGGCTCCTGACGGAAAGTTGTACAGAACCACCCACGTCCAGTCCCCCAGGGCTAACGGACACGGTGGGTCTTTAAAGTCTCCCACTAAAGATGTAGAGCAAGTGCTTTTACTAGCCACGGATCAGGCAGCAAACATGATGCCTAAGCACCCATGCGCTCAGGATAGCCGAGTTCACAAGTTTGGTGCAAAGGTAGAGCAGCTTTCTACTGACTTACGTAATGTGATTACTCACAAACGCAAGACGGCAGCGTCACCATGCAATAAGTCCCTCTCGGGACGTCGTTGTACCCAAGTCATCATCAACAGTTGCTGCGACAAATCAGCAGCACCTGAATATCGGCAGTCACTTTTCCAGTGACTGCAGCAACCAGCACCTGTCCAACAACAACTCAAGAAACATGATCAAATTTCAGGGGACGAAGAGTTTCCTGTCGCCTCCCGTAATTCGACTCAAAAGGTTCCTCCTGGCAAGGCAGGAAAGAAGACAGGCTCTTCCAGTCCGACCATCTCGACCAGTATTGCAAGGAGACCCTCATCTGGCGGGTTCTCATCGACAACCACAGGGGGTGTCTATTTAGGCACTCGATCCAAAAAGAAGCTTCCGACACCCGAGGGTGCACCTTCGGCCTCCTTGAGAGTAGATGAAATTGGGGGTAGCAGTCCCCTCAATCTACTCGACAACCAGGTGTACCAAGAGCACATACAGGGGATAGAGGTCCCACAGAACTGTATAACAGACTTTGATTTCCCTGAGGGCCACCACCCTCACCAAGATGATGCGGCTTCCTGCACAGGGGGTAGCACCCTTTCCAAGTCAGACGAAGATGATAGTCCGTTATTCCCTGACGATTTTTCTACACAAGGGTACGACACCGAGAGTACCTCTGCCACAATCCCTTCTACCTCTACCCACGTGAGGACAGTCTTTATGGCTGATGATGATCATAAAGTACCTTCTGACCGACAACTGCTAGAAGTGCTGGAAGCCGTACTCCTGTCCTTGGTCAAGTCCGTGGACGAGATCAAAGTCGATCGCCTTGCCAACTCAACCAGCAAAGACGTCCGGACAAACAAGCTTGGGACCCGCAGTCAACACGGACTCCAACACGACCGCCCCTCCTTTGGGTGATGAGCTCTTAGCATCATCCATTCCTTCAGCTGTAGATGAAGCCAAGGAGGTAAGGAGGGAAGTCCAGGAGCTTCGAGCGATGTTCAATGCCCGAGACTCCTCTTAGGATCTCAGAATAAGGCAGCCATATCCCGTTGCATGGAGAGATGTGCCTTTTCTACCATGGTACAAGCCATTCTATATCGATTCTTATGATGAGAAGACCTCTGCTAGTCGGTACATGACTTACTTTGAGGTCAAAACCGACCATTTACTGTATAGTTATGCCATCCTCACGCGATTATTCATCGGAGCATTGGAGGGGATCGCATTCGACTGGTACCGTAACGTTCCTGACAACTGCATTCATTCTTTTGACAGCTACAAACACATGTTCCTGGAAAGATTTTACGAAGTGGGGCATGATGTAACGATGTCGTCTCTCATGGACGTCGTTCAGGGATAAAGGAAGATAACAAGGAACTATATCGAGCGGTTCCGCCAAATCGCAATGAGATTTCCCCAAGGTAATCCCGAGAGCTCCTTGATAGAAATCTGCCAAAAGAAGCTGCTCCCTGTAATTATCCTCTGGATGGGTGATGATAAGTTCCCGGATTGGACGATCTTCATCATAAGTGCTACCAATGTAGAGGCAAAACTGAAGAAGGCTCGCCAGCTAAGATTACACATCCCAGACGGAGAAGATAAGGGCAGACGTACTGGTTCCACCTCCAGTAACAACAACAGTGGTGCCACCACTAATCGGAACAATAAGGGCAAATAGGCCATGGTCACCGATGCGACTCAGAAGCACGAACAAAAACAGGCAGAAGGTCCGTGGCCCAAGGTCAATTACTCATTTGAAGATAGTTATGTCAAACCTATCTTCGATATGCTCTTGTAAGGGGATAGGATCCAGCTCTCTCCACTAAGGCGCGAGCTCCGAGCAGCAGAAATGGAGGAACCAAAGTATCGTCACTTACACTACTATGTCTATTATGCCACTCATGATTGCTTCCAATTGAAGCGGTACATTCAGAGTCTTATCGACTCTAAAGCTCTATCGATAGACTTTGAAGAGGTTACCGTGGCAGCAAACATGGTGTCTATTCAGTTCGGCGACTTCCCTTCAACAAGTATTCCAGATGGGGTCATACCTGTCCCTTGGAAAATGATAAACGTTACTAATCTTTCACCCATCCGGAGCCAGACATCTGGATTGGTACTCCTCACCACATCGTAATGAGTGATCATGTGGGTGCATCCAGACTTGGTGCCCGAAGTTACCCAGGGGGTGTCATCTCCTAGCAGCAAGAAAAAGGGCAGGAAGTCTAGATCCTGCCATACAATTTCAGCCGAGGCTGAGGAAGCTGTAGCCGTTGTTACCCGGTCTGGAGCATAAGTCCAGCCCGCACGGGATAGTTCAGCCGAAGATCCTCAGCCAGCAACATTGCCTCCCTCTGATGTTCCAAGGCCATCTCAGCCTCCACTAGCGGATAAGTCCAAGACAAAGGAAATCCGCTTCGACGGGCCACTCCGCAATGATATACCTCAGGGACTGGAAAGACCTTACAACTTCGACATATTAGCACAATTGGCTAATACGCTAGCAAAGATGTCGTTACACAAGCTGTTAAGCCTCTCCAAGGATCTTCTGTCGCATTAAGCGAAGCACTCCAAAATGCTAACACCTACTAAGCCCAGGTCAAGCCTCCAGGGGAAGACCCGCAAGCAGATATACAGGGCGGCGATAGCACAGATGCAAAGCCCAATATCATATTTATTCCTCAGGACATGTTGATCAAGTCCAATTTGCATGATCGCCCCTTGTACTATACTGGATACATAGGCGACATAAAGGTGGATCGGATGCATATCGACCCTGGCTCGTCAATAAGCATCATCCCGAAAAGATTGCTCCAACTTCTTGGCATCCCTATGCATCGGTTAGCAGCAACCAACACTGCCGTTAGCGGTTTTAACTCAGGAAGAAGCTATCCTCTAGGGAAGATCCGGTTGAAGTGTCATCCGGTTGAAGTGCCAGATTGGAGACCTGAAGATGGAAGTTATCGGCTACGTCATAGAGGTAGACATACCTTACAACATCCTCTTGGGGCGTCAGTGGATACATGACTATATGATCGTGCCATCCGCCTTCCACTAGTGCTTTAAGTATGTCAATAGATACGGCTTCGTGAGGACCGAATTTGCCAACATCGATCCCTTCAAAGAGGTTGAGTCTTATTATTCTTCGGAGGCTTGTTTATATGAAGAATCCAAGAAGTACATTACTAACAAACTGGAGACCATCACAGGGCCAGAGAAACCCTTGATAATTCACCTCTACACTCGTAAATCAGGCAAAATCGCACCCCTTGTCGCAACTTTACATGAAGAGGTGCCTGGTTCTCTTGTTCAAGCTGCACAGTCAGAACCAATGGTCATCCGACTCCCAAAGTCAAGAGCCAAAGTCAATTATAGGGTCGATGGTGATCCGAATGCCAAAATCCATCCTAAGACAATCGGAAGACACAAAATCCCTTGCCGAGCCAATTGTCACCCGTCTTTCCAAGACGAGCTGACAACTAAATTTCGGTCCGACGTACTCAGGCAAGCCAATATTACAAGTTCAACCTTGGTGGTAAAGTTGCCCAAGACGACATCCCAACCTTTGGGATCACAGGGGGTAGCTGCAGAGGACGTAGAACTCGCCGAATACCTGGTGGCACGGACGGATAGTCCCTCTCCTGATGATGTAATCCCCGTGGACAGAGTTTCTTATCTCATCAATAAGAGGCTGCCGATTAAAAAAAGTAGGAGAAAAATATACTACCGAGAGTGTTGAGTTATGTACATCAGGTACCCCTGAACTTACACTCTGTTCTTCCGCCAGAGGGGACTCGCATTGCATCTCTACGAGCGACAAGTCATGTATATTGATAGCTCTGAACTTTTGCTTTGATGTTTTGACTACCATATATCACACCCATATCACCCCTGTGGAGTTCTGTTTCAAAATCTATTACCCGCACCACCAGTGCGCAGAAGGGTAATAGGTCCATAAAACTTATCGTAATCTATTGCTCGCACTATCAGTGCACAAAAAGGGTAATAGATCCACAACATTCTCCCGACGAGGAAAACAACCACGTCCATATTACCTCTGAGTTGTTTTTCCATCCATCACCGACAAATCACCCAATACATAGAACTACCACGTTGATAACACCTCTGAGTTGTTCTGTGTATCTCCATTTAGCCTACTCCTACCACGTCCTCATAACCTCTGAGTAGGGAGGCTCTACCTCAGACCCATATTTACTACGTCCTCATTACCTCTGAGTAAATATGTCGATCTTCTATCCACTTGTTATCTGTACTTGCATCGCCAGTACACAAAAATGGTAATAAGTCCACAAAAATTATCCTAATCTGTTACTCGCACCATCGGTGTATCAAAGAGTAGTAGGTCCACAAAAGATCTTTCAAATCTATTTGCTCGCATTTTCAAAAATGCACCAAAGGGCAATAGGTCCACAAAAAGTCCCCCTAGGGGATATTCTTTATCAAAATGCTATTACAAGCTCCTCAGAGTAGAGTGAATGTATTCTGCTCATCACTAAAAAAAGAGAAGAAGAAAAGGGAGAAAGAGAAGGGAAGAGAAGCAAAATCCACTACTCATCAGCAACACATAACTTAATAAGAATGCCCTCCAGTTGCACAGTTGAGCGCTCAATTCTCAGTTTGACTTGACGTTCAGCTTCCTGGGATAACCTTTCGGCGTCCTCCAGATCCACATGACCTTCCAATTTTCTTCTAATTTTTTTAGTGCTCCTTCAAAAGCAGCAGAGGCTCGTGTAACTTCATCAGTCTCCTTCTAGATCTTCTCACTCTCCTGACGAGTGGCTTGGAGCTCAGTTCCCAAACATGTTAGCCTAGCCTGGAGCTGGAGGAACTGCTCGTTAGTTTCAGCCATAGCACGAGTAATGGTCTCCTCACGAGTCAAGCAAATCTCTCCCTTCTGGCTCAGCTTGTCATACATAAGGGACAGCTTCTAGATGTCCATATCCAAGGAGGGCTTGGTCGTCTCTTGAATAGCCTTCACCTTTTCTACGGCTGATATAAGGAAAGCACGTTCCTGCTTCACCACGACAGACACATCAACTTGTCGAAGTTTTTGTAACTGGATTAGGCACTGATTAGCCTCTGCCAGCTTGTGCTCCAGAAGGACGGCCACCCCTTCTCCACTCAGAAGTGTCTTCAGCAGGGAAATCTGGCCTTAGGCGCAGTGGTGGGCCACGACAAATGGAATCCCTTCCCTTAAAGTAGCCTCGACCCCCGTTTCAAGTTACGATAAAAGCTCTCGACTATGTCCCTTGATGATTCATCTAAATTCTCCAGAGAGAACGATGTCGAAGGGATAGCACCTAAGAAATTTGAAGGCATCCGGGAAGGAGGCACACTTGAGCTTGATAATCTTGTCAAAAGAGAAACAAATTTCGAGCAATGAGACTCCCGCACAGCAGTGATCTCCTTTTTCGCAACCGGAAGAAGGTGAAGACTAGACAGAGCGGCGAGGTCAGTCTCTGGGGAAGAGGCAGCTTTTACCAACCTTGTACCCATCGATGCTGGTATTAGAACTACCGCCTCTGTCGTTGGTGGTATAAGGGGCTCTGAACTCAGCTAAATAGGGTTCTTTTCGATTTGAAGGAGGGGAGGTCCATTTCTTCTCTTTGGTAGGAGGTCTGCCCCGACATCGTCTGCTATCCCCTCCTCCATGGTCATATCCACTATTGTTAGCGGAGGAGCAGGACATGTAGGTCCAGAACAACCAACAATCAGCTTGACTCGAAGGATATGAAGAAGGAGCGAATGAACCTCCTCGTCGGTAAGAATATGATATAGCTTACCAGGGGAGGGCGGTGGAGTCCGCGACTCGCTCTGGGCAATCATGATTCCTTCCACTTCCTCCATATCCTCCTCTACAGCAACATTCGAATCCCCTAAATCTGTCACTCCAGCCCCAATCAATCCAAAAGGAGGTAAAGCTGGGTCGGTTGCGACCAATCGTGACCCTGCAGCCTCGACATTTGATTCTGTAAAACTGGCACCTTCTTCGACCAGGGTGCCTATAACTTGAGAAGTCTCGAAAGTAGCATCGGGCTTCAAAGGGTTTATGCCTTCGAAAGCCTGCACGAAAGAAAGAGAGAAACAATAAGATAAAATACCAGAAGTAACATGGTAGTCGGTCGGAATGAAACTTACCTCCGGGAGGGTTTCGGCATCACTGTCCTCTCCCGCAGGGTCAGAACCTCGATTCTTAAATGCGACCCATTTTTGAGAACGAGGCCAATTAGCAATAGAGGGTCCGTACTTACTTTGCTTAGGCGAAGGAATCGGCACAGGGTAAGGCAAGCACGTCACCAGAGTATTTGCAGAAGGCAACATATCGTTATACTCATCCTCCACTTCTGTATCAGTAGAATCAGAACCAGAGATTACAACAGCCTTCGTCTTCCCTGCCCTATTCTTCTTTTTGGACTCCTCGCACTTTTTTGCCAGCTTAGTACCGGTTATAAAACTTGTACTCGCCTCAAAATTGTGGGGATGCCCATTCACGGAGACGTGGTAGAGGGCTACCATGTACGAGATGCGTACTATACCCCTGGTATGAGGAAGAGAGAAGATGGTCTGGGTAGAGACAGCACTGTAATAATACCAGGCCCGAATACCATCTTAGACGCTGCCCTCATAACCTAAACAGGGACTCGGGTTGCCTAAAAATAACAGTACCCAAATTGTCTAGAGAACCGGCTGGGCAAATAAGGTTCCAAGAAGGCAAGGTTACGGTTGCGGTACACCAGATACGCAGGATGGATATTCTGGAACCAGTGGAACATCTTTTCGGATAAAATCTGGGGTGTGATACTGCCATCAAGATGAAGATGCCTCATTTCCTCATCAGTGAAAGGCGGGACCGACACATAGAAGGAATAGCTGTCCACCTGTGCGAGCATAACACAACATTCAAACATGGTCAAACAGGTCCAAGGCATATCATGATATTGATAAATAAATGCATCGTGAATCATTGCGTTCCCCTCAGGGCCAGGTCGCATCAGAGAAGGGCAGTGCATTGACAGTCACCCTATCAGATAATGATAGGGTTGCTCAATTCGGTGGAAATTCTTCGTAACGTCACGAGCTATGGTTCTGGTCGTAAAGATACGAAGACCCCGATGGATGCTGCACACCATGGCTGGGAGTAAAGCTAGCCTGCCTCCGAAAACTAACTTGACAGTAGGGAGGATCAGGCTGCGGATAATTCTCTCAATCGAACCAGCACCCCCAAGACCACACAAATCCTCAGCCATATCATCAGAAATCCAGCCAAGATGGCTTTATTGGACAAAGGTTGGGTATCTTGATAGAAGTAGATGAATGTGTCAGACGGGCTTCCTAATCTGTCACCAGAAGCTTTGGTTCTCTTAGCGCTTTGCACCTGAGCATCCACTCCCGCATGAGTCTGGGTGCTCCGAGGGATGACCCGGCCCGAGGTGCCAAGGTCAAACAAGTAACTGACCCATGCCTTGGTGTAAGGAAGGGTCCCCTCAGAACTTCTATCCTTCTTCTTTGACATTTGTCGACAAGTACTATGATGACATAACACCTCCCGGTAAATGGCAAGGAACCCGAGAAATTATTGCTCTAATTCCTTAAAATCCTCATTCGTGGGAGTATGGTCTTCATAAACTTCATCCCGCCCATGGCAACTTAGAGACGTCATGCATCTCGTGAAAGGCGAGCCCCATCTCCCAAGCAGGTGTATAAAAGGTCCTCGTACAACGATTGTACATCTCGAGGAGTGCTATGAACAGCTTTGCATTCATAGGGAGGCTATGGCAAGTGCTCCTTATGGCATAGTAGAGGCCGAGCTGATGTAAAATATCCTCATAAGTCGACAGGATCCAGAGCGTTAAGTTGACCTATGGAGGGGAACGACACATCCAATTATGCAGCGACAGTCTACCCATGGGATATGATCCATTACGGGAAATCTGGATCAGGAAGGTGTCGGTCTCAGAGAGTCGATTATTGGGCCTTATGTCGTTTATAAAACTATCAGGGGCTAGTCCGACGACAGAACAACTGATCGACTCCCTGGTCGCGACCGTTGACCGCACTCGTCTGTTATAATGGATACTGCCTACGAAGATGGCTTGCCGGTCCTGAGTAATGTGGTTCGCCATTTGCCTTTCGATAGGCACCATATTAAAACTTGACAAAGAGAAGTGATGTTCCACCTGAGGAAGATAAATCGGTAGCTGATTGGAAAGAAAATCCTAGTTCTTAAAAAGCTCCAGAGTGCGAGGATTCGAGATAACTATAGCATCTCCGAACAAGAATGAAGGCTTCAGATGAATGCCCCCTAGCTTTCCAGAATTTATCATACTGAGTTAGTGAAAAAATGATTGGTTCCTGATCTCCCTTAACCTATCTTCAGGCTGATTTTGGGTAATCTGAGTCGACACATGTTCGACTATTTGGTCAAATCTTACACCCAACGCAGATTGAGCATATCCTATCAAGAGTTCTCCCGATGGAGCTAGGGGCAAGTTCACTGCAAAAGACAGAAAAAAGTAAAAGTTAGAAGTTCATCCCTTCAACTATGTGACATAGCCAAAACAAGACCTATGCGCCATAACGGCTTAAAGAACATAAGGCGCATGCGGTTATGTCATATGCTCATGCGGCGCAGTCGGGTGACACATAGGCCGCTCAATCAAAAAAGGTACTCATGCGGCTCAGTCATAAGACTCTCATGAGGCACTTATGCAGCTCAGCCATAAAGTGTTCATGTGACTCAGTAATGAGGCACTTATACGGCTTGGTCTCGAATTGCTCCTACGACTCGAGATATGAAACACCCATGCCGCTCAATCAGGAGACACTTATGCGGCACAACTATGCAGTATTCATGCAGATTAGTCCATGGTCATTCATGCAGCGCTTACGTGACTCAGTTCATACGGCCCTATCATACATAATATATGTGGTGCAACTGAGATAGGGCACGCATCAACCAAGCTTATTGCACAGAAAGCGATATAGCACGGGCCTGCGCATGAAAACATACGACATGGCCATCGTCTTCCCACTGTTCTTACCTTTGATGGGAGGGTGCACATCGGAATGAATGGAAGGAGAGTCCGCCGCTCTCGACGGAGAAGCAAGCCACTTTCCTTTCGCCACAGTCGACTTGGAAGCTTCTGGAGCCATTAAAAACAGGAACACGAAGATGAAAGAGAAGAAGGTAAAAAAAAAGAAAGTTTTCTCTTCAAAATAACCCCCATTTATAGGGTTTCTAAAAAAGTGTCGCTTCGATTCTCGAGATCATTAAAGATAATGACGTTTGGGGATTTTATCCCTAGTAACCGTCGACTTTATCTCGAAAAGAGAACCCAAACCCAAAATCGAATCAGGAAAATTAAATGCAGTAGTGACAGCTGGCAGGCTCTCTGTGGCTCGAAGTGTCCCTGAGGCTCAAGATTTGTTCTGCGGCTCAGGATTTTCCTGTGACTCAAAATCTCTCTGCAGTTCAAAAAACTTCCTACGGCTTGAAGACTCCCTGCGGCATAACATATTTTCATGCTTCTTATTCAAAGTATTCTAAATTTGTAATTTGAAAACTTTGAAGGGGGTCTTGTGGAAGCATGAAAAATATAAGGTGCATGCGGATTACAAATTACCGTATAGGTACTTTGGACTGAACAGGTCCGCATAAAGGAAAGCCGTATGACTCGTTAAATGGTATATGCGGTCCGTCGACAACCAGCTGCAGAAGGAAGATATGCGGCCAAGAGGAGCAGTTCATCTAATAAAGATGACACGTCATGACAAAACTGACAAAAATGACAACTCTGACACTTCGACAAAAATATAAGACGTGAGACGTCGCCCAAAAGTAGAGTTCGTACACCTCCATGCGTACAGAAGGAGTGTCATCTAAGCCACATGAACCTTATACGGCTCAGACATATGCGGCCCTAAAGTCTCCAAACTTCATGCAGCCAAGAGTAACTATGATCCAAGCTGCATGTGCTTTATGCGGACAAAATACAGAATCTATGCAGCTTAAAACCTTAAGCTACGTCTGGACTAAGGAAGTTTATGACCTAAGTCGCATGAGGCTCATGCGGTCCCACATGGTCGAAAACTGAGAGATCTATGCGGCTAAAAATGATCCCTACGACAGGAAACGTGGCAATCTGACCAAATCCTTAACTACCCAGATTTGCTGCAACAAAATCCTAACAAATCGACAGATGGCAGCCAAAGAACGGGTCTTTGTGTGCTAATCAGCTACGTGGCCGCAGGCCATCTATGCGGCCTAACATACATTCTATTATAAATAGTAGGGTGCCACTCCCTGCAAAAGGCTGGCAACCTTAAGAAAAAGCAATTTCTTCAAGAGCTAAAGTCTGCATCAGATAGTCCACAGAGTTAGGCAGAGTTGATAGCACTTTTCCGAGCCTCCACCTTCACCCCCCAGAATCAAAACTAAACAATTGTACTTAGATTATTTCTTAGGATTTCTTGCTAGGCTTTTCATTGTACAAGCGAGTTTGCAATCAATTTAAATATTCTGTAATACCTATCTTTGATTTTTTTATGGCAAACACGAGCGGCGCTCTCCTTTTTGCTACCCTTTGGCATGTTTCGGGCTCGTTTCACACTTGCAGGAGTGGGGCTAACCCAGTCCCCAATATCAAGCTTTGCTCACGATCATCCCGAGGATGAAAGGTATTGATCTGAGTATAAATTTTGGCACAGCATAGAGCAGGTGGGTCTCAAGCTTGTCTTCAGGCAGAGTAAAAATTGCTCCCGTGCATCCGACATTGTAATAAACCCATGCACTCGCCCCATCGATCAAACTGCCTATCGACTCCAAATACGGGCTAGCATTGCCCAAAATAAGTTGACTATAGCCAAATTATCGTACGAAACTGCTTGGTAGATAAGTCTCCAGGTAGGTGTGATTTCTATACCTGAGCACCAGATATGATGGCCTGATAGACTGGAACCAATGGAATGCCCCAGTGGTCAAGCTAGTAGTATGGGTTCCCTCATCTACTAATATGTCCCCTGCATTGCCACAGCCGGATAGAGGGGATACTCTAAAGAACTCGTACTTATGAAGAAAGCTCAATGCCTTTCTACAAGCAGGCACCCCCGTGACGGCCTAGTCTGCATCACGAAACATTAGAAGAAAGACGTCTCTGACCAAAGAGTCCACCACCAGCCCGACGATCATCAGTTTGGGACAATACAGTAGTAGCCATCCCATTAGGAAATGAAAGGGGAGTTTAGTCCGAGCAAAGTCTGTTCTCCCATCAAGGGTCACCTCAATTTTAACAAAATCTCACAGACCCCGTTGGATGGCGCAAACCATTGCAGGAAGCAAGGCAAGCCGGTATCCAATTGCTAGCTTTACAACCGGAAGTATCATACTTCGACTCTTCCTTTCAATAGACCCTGAATCACTATGGACTATATAGTCGCAGATCTATATCATCAGAAAAGCCGTCAGCACGGCTTTCTCTGATAACTTAAACTCAGCTTATCGGAAGAATTGGTGAATTGTAGAATCCCCCTAAGGGTTATTACTATCATTAGTATCTGTGGCCCCGTGATCTGTCATCAGTTCCTCTATTTCAGATTTTGTCAGGGGCTTGTAAATCGAAAAGGAGGCCGGACCTTCTCTTTCTTCTTGAACGAAGATATAGCTCGTCCAAGATCTTGTATGGGGAATGGCACCCTCAGTCTTTCCTGTCTTTGTGATCCTGTGACAGATGAGAAAGTGACAAAATAACTCCTTATACATATCAGTTATCTCAGAGTTCTCCTTCTCCAGGTCCAGGAGTTCCTCATCACAAGGGAATATATCTCCAGGTCCAGGAGTTCCTCATCACAAGGGACATATTCTTCGTATAGCACCGTTCCCCAAGGAAGCTTCGATATTTCCTGTATCTCATTGAGAGCCAATCTTATCTCCCCTTCCGGAGTGAAGAAGGCACATGTATGATGATTGTACAACTCTGCCAGAGAGATAAACATGGGCCAATTCGTCTTTACACCATTTTGAGTGGCTCTAATGGCATAAAAAAGGCCGGTAGCCATTAGAGTGGCTTCATCGGTTGAAAGCATCCAGTCACTGAGGTAGAATGAAACATGGTGCCTCCAATCTTCCAGCCACAGCTTCCCTATGGGATACGACCTATTCTTTGACATCATCAGATTAGAAAGGGTGTCGGCAGCATAAGGATGAAGGTCGGTCGGGATATCGTTGACTATGGCACCAGGGTACAGCCCCCACGTGGAATAGGACGTGGAGCCCTTGACCCGCTTAAAAGTGTCCCTCTTCTGACCATCGAAGCTAAACTGTATCTTTTTGAAGACGACCCCATGAAGTTCAGGGGTTAAGTCCCATTTTATCTGCCTCCTCACAGCTAGATCGGTGAACGTCGATAGAGGATATTGGCGATACATTATTGGCAACCATATCCTTTGGTTGTTCAACCTGACTACCAAAGGGTCTCTCAGGCATATCGTCTCGTCGTCCTCAAATCCTAGGCTGCTGCCAAACAAGAAGTATGGCTTCTTAAGATTCCGTGCCCTTCCGAGCAGGAACTTTTCATCATTTATCATCTGCTTCGGGAATACCTTATCATTTTCAAAGCATAGCGATCTTTCGCATTGAAGGCTAGTCCTGGCTAATCTTAGCCTGAACATTCCTAATCATGGTAGTGACGAGGCTTGAACCAAGAACTTGGCGAGCAGAGCTAAGAGCAATTCCATCGAGTTTCGGGACAACCATGTCAACTACAAAGACAGAGGAAAAAGTTAGACTTAGAATCTACAGAAAAAGAGCTAAGTGTCGGAGAAATTATATTCACCTAATTGCTATGTGCCCAAAACGGCTTGTTGGCGCATAAGAAACCTAGAAACACATATGTTCTGAGTAGGCACATAACAAGGAACAAGCGTGTGGGCGCATAATTATGCTGGCGCATAAGAATGTTGAAGCACAGAAATGTTCTGTGTGGGCGCATGTTACTCAACAAGTATGTGGGTGTATACTTCTATAGGCGCATAAGAATGCTCACAGAAGTATGTTGTAGTGGCGCATATCAATGGTTATGCGCCCATGCAGAAAGAAGTCTGAGCGTCACAAATTAACGCTCGAGACTTTTATTTTTGAGGCATGGCCTCACCCAGAATGGGGTCTTGGACTAGCGGTGATGCTGCCGAAGGAGGAGAACCGCTCGATGCAGCTTCCTTGCCCTTCGCGAATTTCTTGGCAGCCTTGGGAGACATGATTCTTGCTGAGAAGAAATAAAGAGTCTCTTGAAAGATTTTAGAAAAAGAGGAGAATGAATTTCTCTCTCTCCTCAAGGCCTATTTATAGGCACGAACGAGAAATTATGCACCCACATGGTCTATGCGCCCACATGAACTATGTGTCTATATGGTCTATGGACGCACGCAGAGACTTGGTCTTTAGCACATTATGTACCTGTTATTTGCTGATGTGGACTATGCATAGATATTGTACGAAGGATGGACCTCTTCAAATTTTGCTCCAATGAATCTGATAGTTCAGATTTTTGAAGAAGATCTCAACAGCCATCGTTTGACAGCCTAGCAGCATCTATGCGCCCAAAGAGAGAGTCTGCTATGCGCCCATAGAGCCACAGGAAGACAGTCTCCCATGTTTCTTTCAAATATTTCAAACTCGTTCGAGTATCAAAAACTTTGATGGGGATCTTGTGGAAGCATGAAAATACTGGAATATGCGCCCAAGTTAGGAAGTAGCTATGCGCCCAAGTCAGGAAGTAGCTATGCACCCAAGTCAGAAAATTCTATGAACCCAAGTTAGAGAGTAGCAGACATCCACAATGCAAATCCTATGCGCACATATGTAAAATCCCTATGCACCCATGTGCAGCAATGCCTATGCGCCCACGTGGCTCCTCTAAAAGGGGGCGCATAGCCCTGTTCCCACACTATGTGCCCAAGTCAGGACAGCTCCATGACTCGATCAATATCTACGATCAGACGTGCACCGAAGCATGCGGCTACGTTAGTATCCACGAGCAGTCGTGCACCGAAGCATGCGACCACATCAACCCCACGATCTACCCACGATCATCCAGTCTTTATGCGCCTACACCCTATGCGCCCAAAGGAAGACTATACGGCCACCTGAAAATCAGTTTATTTTCCATCTGTGTGCGCATAACAGTCGTTTCAGCAGCACAAAACGACTATAAAAAGAGGACATATACCTCTTCAAAAACGAAGAACAAAAAGCATTTTAGAGCCAAATTGTTGCCCTTCTTGCCAGTGAGCTGAGAGTTAGCAATTTTCTTAGATTTTCTTCCATTTTTGTAAATTAAAGTGTCAACAGAGTAAAGGAGCAATTTTCGTTCGATCTCCATCTTCCCATTCCCCAGAATTCTTTTTGTACTCGGGGATTCTTAGGGCAGGATCTCTCAGGTGGAATCAATTTGTAGTGCTTTACACTAATAAGAAAAGACAGTGATTCTTCTCTTTTTTGTAATTATCTACAAAAAGTGCATTCTTCAGTGGAAGAGGCATCACCAAAACTTGTAGTGGCCGTCGCAAGTCCCAAATACTATCCTTTGGAATATTCTCTCTCCGACCCTTCAACTAGTTGTATCTCGATCTCAATTTAATACTAGAAAATGCTTTGCTCCTGTCAGTTGGTTGAACATGTCGACGTGAACTATACCTCGGGTTACTAGAATGATCTTGGACTTCAAATGACCAGTCGGTCTGAAGATGATGAACACCGACTCATATGAAATTATAGGTTATCTACCAGGATTTCCTAAGAATAAGACCAACTAATCTTTAAAGTCATGATCTAACTTATACTATCTTAAAGGTCATAAATCTCAATTTTAATTACTTGACTCACTTCAGTGGCCTGAGTTTTCTCCAATAGTTGCTTCTAGCAACATGGTGTTACACATAAGAATGCCGTCTACTAGGTCCTATCCATCCTTGACCCTCTTTAATTATTCAACCTATACAGAGTACTGCTCCCACGATTCTTATCTCTTTATTTCTGTATATGTACCTTACTCCAACACAATTGATGTAGCTACTAGTCCTTTATAATTCCTAACTGATTTGTGTTATGGAAAGGGTTCACCATATCTGCAATTTTCTAGTCTACTTAAGCTAATATTCCTAATTCTACTCTCAAATCCTTTAGTTAGGTCTATCCACAAAAGTTAGAAAATTAATCCCTAATCACTATGTCATTCTCCTATAGGTTATCAAATCTCCTTAATAATATGATTAATAACTCACTCTTTCTAGTCTATAGAAAGCTATGCAATAATTACAAATACACCTAACCCTTCTATGCTTGTCTACTAGGTAATAGGGATGTTAATGCTAAAAAATGCCTATATATGATACCTTGGCAAACTTACTATTAACGAATCTTTTAGCCATGATTGTTAATAGTCCTTTCAAATCTATTCCCCTTCTATATAGAGGTATGTCTAGTTTAATATAGTCCTATCCACTCTACATCCTATCCTAAGATCGATACTATGGTACAACCTATCATCACTTATCCCTTTGATATTTTCCTTCGATAGAAATCTCCCGAGTAAAGGTCTTTCGGTCCGCTATCCAGGGTAACTTAATTTCTTAACATATGCCTACTATCATGATTTCTACATCGTTCAAACAAAACTTCGTCAGCCTCAAGGCAACCATAGAATTTATGTGAGGATTTATATCTATCTTAAGTACAATGCTTATAGACTTATCCTACTTATAATAATACTCTCGAGTTCTTCCAACGATTTTCATGTGGATGTTCACATTCTAATTAGGGAACCGTATCTAACTCTAAAATTTTACTATACCCCAATCACTTCAATCATTATGGTTGAGAAACGTAACTTGCCTTCCTTACACTTTCTCAATTAAACTGTCTATACCCCTAATAGATCTCCATCTAACAAAAGTAAATAATGGAATGGTTGCAGTCCATTGATCTTAGAGTCCCTCATTAGTATCTAGTTGCATATAAGAATTCTATTTTGCCAATCTAATCTACTCGATCGATCTATTAGAGGCATATATCCAACCCTCATTACGTTAATAATAAATCCCTTTTGAGATGTTCTAATAACTACCTTCTATATATCCTATGATAAAATACAATCCAAAGGAGTGTCAAGAATGAGCATTCGTCCTTCCTAAATTGGAAGAGACGATCGAGATTTCTTGGTAAGGAGTTCAAAAAAGATGATCAAATACAATTTTTTAGTTCCAAGGGCGATAAATAAAATTAAAAGAATTTTTAAAACAAATGTGGATTGAGATCCTAATACAGTATCCTATTACAGGCTTGCTCGATACAATAACATAATCGAGACGATATGCTTTGACCTATATGGGCAACCACAAAAATATGTAACGTCTAGTTCCAAAATACGTAGGACCATGATATGTAAATATGTCAGCTACGTATCAAGTGGACTCCAGCCCAGCTAGAATACGTATAAGCTGTCTAGAGGTGAAGTCTAACTATGACTAGTCTAATTTATCTCAATCTATAGGATATCCTCTCAAATAAGAACCAAGTATACCAATGATAATCAAATAGTACTACACCGATTCCACAAGAATAAAATACCGAAAATAATAAATAATAAAGTTGGCCAGACCTTTATACAACTGTCAAAACAAGTCCATGAAAAGAATTAAACCTTGTGAAAATAGGCTATATTAGCAGAATAATTCAATAAGAATAAATATGTCAATGGAAGAATATGATAAATGCAACAACTAATATTTCTGAAATCCTAAAGATGCAATCGTCGATCACCAACTATTCTATAAAACGAGCTCAACAATAACCTGGAGAGATCACCAGGTCTTCAGAGGGACATAACAAGGTACAAAATAACATGCCGAAGTAATAGTAAATAAACTACAGTAATACAAAGTACATATGGGTATCTACAGTAACCAACTAATATGAAATGTATGTGAGAATACTTTTCAAATATCAGGCTTCGGCCACTGAGTGCTCACAAGCTCCTTGTCAATACCACCACCCAAGGCACTGTGTCGTACGACCCTGGACATACATCTAAATAACATCAGAGCCCTGCAGAGAGACAATAACCAACTAGTAGAATAACAACCAAGTCCTAAACATAGAAATAAGGCAAAATGAGTATAGGTAGCTTGATATTATGCTAATGTTCTCCAAACCCCATGGTCTATTTCTATCTAGTCCAACCATATCAAGTCAAGTAAAATGTTATGAACAAGTATAAAATCCTGTAACCTATCACAAATGTAGGATCGATGGCACCTCTAGAGGGGGTGAATAGAGTGTAGCGAAAAAATATTCTCGAATTAAAAACTAAGCAGGTAAAGGAAGATATATATAAACTTAAATACAATAAAGTAAATGAGTAGATAAGAGCAAATGTAAACACCAAGGCTTATGCTGTTTTCTCTCTGAGAGGACTAGTCCAGTCGCGAGAAATCTTCCCACAATTAATCTACTATTTGAAATAGAGGTTATACCGTGTGCTTTACTTCGAAGGACATGCCAACTTCAACACCATCGTATATTTATCCAAAGTCTACGATCAAACTTCAACACCTTTGGAAGAAAGCTTTTATACTCCAAGCTTGTACAACTCGAATACTCCTAATCGAAAACCACTAGCACTTAGAAGAACAGGAGTTATCTTAGAAATAGGAAATTTAAAGCTTTTTGTAGGTATGAGGCTTTGGAATAGATAGAGAAGATGAAGAATTAAGGAGTGATTAGAAATGCCAATTCATCTCTTTTTATAGGAATTTTTGAGGTAAAGTTCGGACAAAACTCGGTAGGGTTAACGTTCATAATTTTAAACGTTGTAGATCCACAGGAATAGGTATTTGCTGATGACCAAGAATATTTTGGGTAGATCGAGTTCGGTCCGAGTACCGGCAGAACTCGGCCAGAGTTCGGTTAGAGAATTTCTAGGTCAGTTTTGATAGGAGTTTTGGATAAACAAAGAGTTATGTTTTGTTTTTGGTCAAGAATATGGATTTTATGAGAAGTCGTCAGTGATCCCAACTCTCAATTTTCTAGACTCAATAAAAAATACAAAATAAGGTAGAAAAAAATGCTTTGATGAAATATGATGCGATCTTCTTTCTTTTTATATCAAAGTTGAAGTTTTAAGTCAATTATCGAAATCGGTTCGACCATGGCTGTATGGGCCAACAATCTCCCCTATTTTGATAATTTGATAAAACTATGTTCGATACTTCGGTTCATCTTGGTTTGGAAGGAGACTTGATGCAGTAAGAACGTAGCTTGTTCATGGGTACAATGTATTTGCTCCCCTGTAATAAATGGTCAAGTCCTGTTGTTCTCCCGTAACAAAACAAGTAGGTTGAACATCTGCAATGTCTAAAAATAAATCTCAAACCAACAAACCAAAACTTTTTAGACCAACTTGTTAGTGTAATTTGATAATCAATAGTTAAAGTATCATATTTTCTTCCCCCTTTGTCATACAAGCAAAATGAGATAATAATAAAGTGTCGTACTCAGCAAAAAAAATATCAAATCTCAGAATAGAAACATTTTATCACATAGTGCTGGAAATAGTAAACTGATATATAATTAGAATATAGAAAGTACATACACAAATACAAGCCAGCTAAAAGAACCTCCAACTGATAATGCTTGAAAGAAGCATTTATCACTAATATATAGAAAACATAACTAGTGCATAAAAAGTGACCCTATATCACTAATAAACATCTTAATTCAATCATCATCCTCCTTATCATCATCAGTACCCGCCGTCCTAGAAGGACCGGTCTCAGCAGTTCGGTTGGGATCACAACGGGCAGCAGCAGGGTCAAAGTATCGCTGAGCCTCTAGATCATTAATACGATACCCAAGAACCTAGGGATCACAAACCATGGGAATAGGACCACCAGGGTTATGAGCAAAGCTGTAGGAAACATCCCTCACAATGTTGGATATGGCCTGAAGCTGAGAGTGGTGCAAAAGTATATGGAACTAAACTGATCCAACATCAAGGCTTGAAGGGACTCAAGGGTAATACCATTAGGAGGATGGGAAGGATGTGAGTTGTCGGCTGATGGGTCGACTGGAGCAGGAGGAGCCTAAACTGTAGGAACAGGAGCGGCTCGATGATGCTCATGAAAATGGGCAGGTAGAGCAGCTTGAGCATAGTCACCTAAGGTAACCTCAAATTATTTAAAGATATAAGGCAAATACATCACATCGAGAAGACTTTGCTGCTTCTTGTAATACCTTTTCATAGTAGCGATGATAGTCTTAGGAAGACTATCAGGTACATGGAAGTAAAGATGATAAATAGCAGAAAGTTCCAAGTATAAAATTTCATCAGTGAACTTAATTTTCGGAAGGATGGCAGAAAATATTATCTGATACAAGTCATAGAAATACTTGTTCAAATGCTTGGGGAGAAGAGTACCTTTGGGACGTGAATTTGGTGAACATAAAGAGTCACAAAATGAGTCAAAAGTAATATGTGCTGGAAATTGCACCAAGAAGATATCCACTAATGCTTCCCTAACATTGGGTATGTGAAGCATAATTGTCAAATCATCGGCATCAAACTCAATGCCAATTCCACCAACTTTTGATTTAATCGTGCCTTTTGTGACTGATAAGTTACAATAAAACATTTGGATAGAATTGGAATAAATAGGAAAGCTAGATTGAACTAAATCGAGTAAGTCGAAGTGTTCAAAACATTAGTTTGATCGAAAAACAAGTTAAAGTTAATGGGATTTCCTGCATAAATTTTTCTTTGATAAAATTCATTAAATCGATCATTTGATGCATCTTGGGATACGAAAATGAAATCATCAAAGTAGTCTCTGTCCGGCATGGCGGGACTAAACAAAGAGAATGAACCTTCCTCTTGAGCAGTAGAGGATGAAGCTTCACAAACATTCCATTTCTTTTTAGAAGAATAAGGAATTTTGGGAGCCATTGAAACTGAAACTAGATGAGGAGTAGAGATGTACCAAAATTGATGTGAAATAGTGGAAGAGAACCTTGAGAGAGCACCGAATCCAAGTTCTTCGGGCTTGAGAAGCATAGAGGAAGGAGAAAGAGGGTTGCTAGGGTTAGGGTTTCAGTATTTTCGGTTGTGGTTGATGAGGAAGAAGATGGTTTAGAGTGTTTATAAATAGGGAAACCCGATTGTCCAGCTTCTGTCCGGATTAACCTAGACTGAGTTCGGCCTGAGTTCGAACAAAGCTCGGTCCGAGTTCGGTTACTGGGTAGTCAGGATAGAATTGGAAAGTTTGATATAGATTATGACATAAATACGAAGTATAATTAGAAATACTTGTGTTGAAGAAAACTAATTTATATTAGTTAATAAAAATAAACAAACCATATAAAATATTTTGGGTTAGCTGTAGGGGCCGGATCCCAATTAGCGATAGTCCAAAAACACTTGGCACGGTGTCACTTATACTTTACGTCATTTTGTCAGAATGGCCCTTTCGACTTATAACCAAAATATTTTCTACGAATTTAGGAATTTAGATCAAGTAACATTTAATTATAAAACTTCAACATCCAAGATTCCCAATTTTCTTCGTATGAAGTTAAAACGATCTTCAGCTAGGAGCTTAGTAAAAATGTTAACTAGTTGATTCTCAGTGTCGACAAATTCTAAACTAATATCTCCTCACATTACATGGTCTCTAAGAAAGTGATGTCTAATTTCTATGTGTTGCAGGAATGACATACATGACTCTTCGTAAGATTTTTTGAGCTAGTGTAATCAAAGTAACTAGGGATGTGGTTAAAAGATAACTGATAGTTTTACAAAGTTTGCTTCATCCATAAAATCTAAGCATAATAGCATCCTGCAGCTATATATTCAGCCTTAGTTGTCGATGATGTAACAAAATTTTATTTCTTAGAAAATCAGGAAACTAATGACTTTCCCAGGAAATGACATATGCCACTGGTACTTTTATGATCGACCTTGCATCCTGCAAAATTAGCGTCCGAGTAACCTATCAGGTCAAATGAATCAGTTTTGGGATACCATAAACCAGTCGTCAAAGTATCTTTAAGGTATCGGAGGATACGCTTTGTGGCGCTCACATGTGATACTTTAGGACAAGCTTGACATCAAGCATGTAAGCATACTAAAAACATATATGTCCGGTCGACTAGCAGTTAGTTAATAAATAACCAATCATACCTCTAAAGTTACGCACTTCAGTTGGTGTACCACTTTCATCTATGTCAAGCTTTATAGACGTTGCCATAGGAGTTCCAATTGGTTTGACGTTATCCAAATCGATCTTCTTCAGCAGGTCTTTTGTATACTTTGCTTGATTGATGAATATCCCTTGTGAACTAGTTTTAATTTGTAGTCCAAAAAAGAATATTAGTTCTTCCGTCATGCTCGAATTCACTCTGCATACACTTAGCAAACTCGTTACCTAGCAACTCATTTGTTGATCAAAAAATTATGCCATCCACATATATATGTACTGATAAAATATTCTTGTCAATTTTTTATAAAAAAAGTAGAATCAACCGTCCCTTTTGAAAAACTTTATTCAAGTAAGAAGGAACTAAGGTGCTCATACCACGCACGAGGTGCTTGTTTGACACCATAGAGAGCCTTATGAAGCTTGAATATGTGATCAAGATTTTTGAATTCTTCAAATCTCGGATGTTGTTTTACAAAAATTTCTTCTTTTATAAAACCATTTAGAAAAGTACTTTTGACATCCATTTGAAAAAGTTTAAAACCACAAAAACTTACAAAAGCACAAAGTATATGAATTGATTTTAGTATAGCAATTGGAGCATATGTCTCATCGTAGTCAATGCCCTCTTCTTGATTATAACCTTGAGCTACTAGACGTGCTTTGTTGCGTATGACTAAACCATTCTCATCTAGCTTATTTCAGAACACCCACTTGGTACCAATGATCGGATGATCATCAGGTATGAGAATGAGTTTCCAAACTGGATTCTGTTCAAATTGGTTTAGTTCTTCTTGCATTATGGATATTCAAAATTTATCATTAAAAGCTTCTACGACATTCTAAGTTTCTATTTTAGAAATAATAACAACTATATCTCTTGTGCTTGAGCGACTACTTATATCTCTTGATACTTCACATACTACTAATTCTTCCGGATGATTTGGTGTAAATCCTAATCGTTTAGGCAGACTTTCCAGGTAGAAATATGGTGTATCTTTAGATGTTTTGTCTGAAGGTGTTTTCTTATCTTTATTGTCACTGTAGTTATTGCGTTGACCGTTTACCTTATCGAATGTGACAATTATCCTTCAACAATGAGAGATCTTTTGTTTAATACCCTGTATCGTTTGCTTTTTGGAGCATACCCTAAAAATATGCTCTTATTAGCTTTTTCATCAAAATTTCCCAAGGTCTCTTTAGTGTTCAAGATAAAATGTCTACAACCAAACACCTTGAAATAGCTGATATTAGAAGTTCTATTGAACATTAATTCATACGGAGTTTTCATGGATATTGGTCTAATAAGAACTCTGTTTAAAACATGGCATGTTGCATAAACAGCTTCAGCCCAAAAATACTTTGGAAGATTATATTAGTTAGGCATAACTCTGGCCATATCGCCAAGAGTTCTATTCTACCTATCCACAACGCCATTCTGTTGAGATGTTCTGGGGCAGAGAATTAATGTGATAAACCATTTGAGTCACATAAAGTTTTAAAGTCATGGTTATCAAATTCTCTTCCATAATTACTTCGAATTCGAGTAACCATGAATCCTTTATCATTTTGTATCTTTTTATAAAAAGATACAAATTCAAAAAAGATCTCAATTTTATTTGCTAGAAAGTAAAACCCAAGTATATCGTGAATATTCACAAACAATTACGAAAGCATAAAGCTTACCGCCAAGGCCGGCGACTCTACTTACTCCAAACATGTTCAGATGTAATAATTGTAGTGGTCTATAGGTACTTACAACGTTTATAGATATAAAAGATGATCTAGATGCCTTATTTTTTTATATTCGACACAAACGACATCTTTCTTGAAAGTAATATCAGGTAAGCCTCTTACCAACTTCTTTGTGGACAATCTTGCAATAGTGTCCATGTTCGCATGTCCAAGACTCATATGCCATATCCAGCTTTCGTCTTGGGATATAAGTAGACACTTTACTATACTGTTAGTATTTTCTGACAGATATAATACATATATATTGCCCTCACTTATTCCTTCAAAGGAAGTTATTCTAGAAGTTTTATCATAGACAAAACATTTATTTTTAACAAAATTAATTCCATAACCATGATCAGTCAATTGACTAATACTTAAAGGTTACGTTCTAAATATACATTTTCAATAATGGATGAGAGAAAAGTACCTATATCGCCAGTTCCGATTATATGCCCTTTCAAGTTATTTCCAAAGGAGACATAGCCTTCTTTCTTTATCGATAGAGCAGCAAACAATGTGTTATCACCTGTCATATGCCTGGAGCAACCACTATCGATGATCCATTTGCTTTTAGTACGAGGAGGAAGGTCTACCTACAACACAAGTTGAAGATGTAACCTTTGGTACCCACTTTTTTAAGGGTCACTAATTTGTTAGCTTTTGGAAACCAAACATATGCAAGCATATCTACAAGCTATCTAATCTTTCATTGATGTGATACAGGTCCTTTTATACCACAATAATGACATGTAGCTGAAGTGATAGTGCTAGGTGTAGTTCAAAGATCATGTATTTGTGTTTTTGAAGACATGTTTGACTTTTTAAATAAAAAATATACATAAATGCATGACTTCTAGTAGTTCTAGTAGTGTTGGTCGTATTGTGTTTGTGCTTAGCCTTGTAACTTGTGATGAGCTACATGTTTGACAACCTATTTTTCCAGCTTATTCTCTAACTTTCTAGAGATATCACAAGCTTTAATGTACTTGGGCGTGAGTGTATCTAACCTCTGAGTAGCAATATATACTTCTTTTTCCCTAGCTCATAGAGATCGTTAAGTTTTACATTTTCTCGATTAGCTTTCTTAAACTTTTTAAGAGTATCATATAAACGTAGCTTTAATGAAGTAACCTCATCTGAATTACTAGAAGAGTTTTTAATGTCTTCTAGCATATAAGATTGCTTAGAAAAATTAGAGTGTACAAATTTTAGCTCTTTTTTGGCGCTTTTGTACAAATCTATCATTTTCTTCTGATCTTCTAATAGATCAGTAAAGGCATCACACTATTCATCAAATTTGTAAATTCTTTATAGAGAGGATTTGAAATTACCTTAGCATCTGCGGCCATAAAGCAGAGATTTGCTATGTTATGAGGTATTTCTTTGTCTTCAGACTCACTAGCCTCACTTTCACACTAGATGCTAGTGTTTGCATAATTCCTTATCGAATTCCTTCTCTTGCTTGACTGATCATGCCTGCTTTCCTTTCTTACAATAGGACAGTCTTTCTTAATGTGAACTATCTTCTTACAGTTGTACCAGATTGGTTCTTCGTCATCTCTAGAATGTTTTTTCCTTCTGTATGTCTTCTCATACTTAAGGAATCTTCTAAAGTTCTTTGTCAAGAGGGCCATTTACTTGTTGTCTGTGCTATCAGATTCACTTTTGTCATCGAAGGGTATTTTATGGTGAGCTTTGAATGCTATAGCCTTCTCTTTTGGTGCTGGCTAATCGAAATCCTTAAGGTCCATCTCATGTTTCATGAGTTTTCCCATGAGTGTCTCAAGAGTTATCGTAGTGAGATTATTTCCTTCAATAGTGGCCATCGCTTTAGGATTCCAGTTTTAGTCAGCCCGTGAAGTACCTTTTGAACTTTCCCATGATTGTTGTATTCTTTTGTAAGGAAAGATACGGGGTTAACAATATCTAGAAACCAAGTAAACATATTTGTAATAGTCGGATTAGGCTTTATTTTGAAGGCCTCAGGCTCTTGTATTAATTATAAGATTTTTGACTCCTTTACTTGTGAAGTACCTTTATGAGTTACCTCAAGAAGTTTTCAAACCTTGTGAAACATAATACATCTTGATATTCTGTTAAACTCAGTTCTATCTGCTATACAGAATAATGTATTTATAGTTTTTGCATCAAGACTTGCTTGTTTTTTTCATTATCGATTTATCTGTCATATGGTTATTAACTAGTTCACTGTCTACCACAATAGGTAGTGGTTTTTGTAACCATCAATGACAATTGATCATAAATCAAAATCAAGAGACTTGAGACAAAAGCTCATATGTGTCTTCCAATACGTAAAATTTGTACCATCAAATAGTGGTGGTCTATTTGTAGATTGGCCTTCACCATTCTTGTGTATAATTATGCCATATCTTAAGGAGATTAAATTCAACTAGAGAGAAACCGTGCTCTGATACCAATTATAGGATCGATGACACCTCTAGAGGGGGTGAATAGATGCAGCGAAAAAATATGCTCCAATTAAAACAAAGTAGGTAAAGACAGATATATATATAAACTTAAATGCAATAAAGTAAATAAGTAGAGAAGATCAAACACAAACACAAATACCAAGGTTTATACTGATTTTCCTTTGAGAGGACTAGTCCAGTCGTGAGAACTCCTTCCCACTATTAATATACTATTTGAAATAGATGTTACACCGCATGGTTTATTTCGTAAATACGCCAACTTTAATACTATCATATTTTTATCCCAAGTCCACGATCAAATTTTAACACCTTTTGCAGAAAGCTTTTTCACTCCAAGCTTGTACAACTCGAATACTCCTAATCGAAAACCACCATCACTTAGAAGAACATGAGTTGTCGTGGAAATAGAAAGTTTAAAGCTTTTTGTAGATAAGAAGGCTTTAGAATAGACAAAGAAGATGAAGAATGAATGAGTGATTAGAAATGAAAAATTCTTCTCTCTTTATAGGAATTTTTGAGGTAGAGTACGGGAAGAACTTGGTAAGGTTAACGTTCATAATTTAAACATTGTAGATCAACAAGAATAGAATTTACTGCTGACCAGGAGTAGTTTTGGTAGACCGAGTTCGGACAAAACTCGGCCCGAGTTCGGTTAGGGGATTTCTAGGTCTGTTTTGATTTTTGTGGATTTTTGGATAAAGAAAGGGTTAGGTTTTGTTTTGGGTTAGAAATATGGATTTTGTGAGGAAAGTCTTCCAAGTTACCAGTGATCCCAACTAACAATTTTCTAGACTCAAGAAAAAGAAAATACAAAAAAATAGAAAAAAACTGCTTTGAGGAAATACGCTACGATCTTCTTTCTTTTCATATCAAAGTCGGAGTTTTAAGTCAATTATCGAAATTGGTTCGACCATGGCGGTATGGGCCAACAACATAGTTTGTAATCAAGATTATCTCACGTAAGACTCCGTATCATAATCGTGCCAGGGCCCTATGATCTACCGTGTCAAAGAAAGTACGAATAAAATGCAACATCATGCCTAGTGTCAATACCCATTATCCACATACTAACATCGGCACCCGAGTATAACTCGAACGCTAAGAATTAATCTATATCCTACGTCCATAATATCCGAAAATATAAAATAAAAGAACAACAAGGAAAAAGAAAGTACAACACATATACTAAACTTTTACTTCGAGAATCTCAGTCGTATCATCATGAAAGCCGACTAAGATATGACATTATTGATCAGCTATCATACTAAAGTATGTTACACACAAATTTATTATGTAGTCATCTATGGTCAAAACTAGGTCACATGGCAACTTGTCCAGTTTTAGGCTCAAGTTGTCATATATTATATTGGTATTAACTACACCTTTAATCTGCCATAAACTATACTTAAAATATACTTCAATAATTTTGGAAATAATAGTTAAAATATATAATATTATGATTTAATTACCTTTAATTACTTCATATGGCAACTTGTCCAGTTTTAGGCTCAAGTTGTCTTATAATAACTATTTGTTTTGGTTGAATAGTTGCACAATATGTCCTATTATCGATATTTTGGAACAAATCGAACATATGAACATAATTTTCTATTCTAGAATAAAAATGAAAAGTATGAATTTTAGCAATCTCTAACGTAGGAGACATGATCTATATCAAAGAAAATTAATAGGTCGAGATGGTGGTATCACATGGCAAAGTTACAAGTTAATTTTCTAAGGTTTTGGTGTTCGACGGGTTGTCCTACGAAGATGGATGTACAAACTTGCATAAACTTAGCGAGATCAAAATTTAATAAATAGAATGATATAGGGATGTGTTAGAATCATTACTAAGGGATTATTTGTTGTCGTAGTTGTTTGCCATGAACAAAAAGTTGAAGAACTTTTGTATTTCAAACTTGAAAAAGAGCACAAAAGAGATCCTAAATAGGAAATCTAAGTATAGTTGATTCTAGAAATGTATGACGATGGAGATCGGGCTCTGTAGCAGCTCATTTACTCCATTGATGATCTCAAGATGAAATAAACTTGCTCGGACTTTCTGAATACCTGTGAGTGGTGTTCTGGGTTGCCAATAAAAAAAGAGTCAAAGTATTTTTGAAAAAGAGGGCCCTGAATGAAGGGAAACTGGTGGTATTTATAGGCATAAAAATGTACAATGTGTGCATAGGTTTTAGCATGCAGAAGAGCTATGCGCATGAGATTTTAGGAGAATCTATTGTAACCGCAATGTGGAGGCTGCTGTTGAGCTGATACGTGGCAGTTATTAGGATTCCCTTATTGCTAAGGTCTTAGGCAGTTGGCACCACTTATCATCAATGAAACGTGGCACGTACATACTGCTCGAAGGTCTCGTTCAGTTTAAACAAACTAGATTTTGATTTTATCGAAAGAGTGGCAGCTTAACTAGATCTGATTGTATCTGAAGAGATACGTCTGTTTAAATAAATTAGATCAAATTGTATCTGAAGAGATACGCTGTGATACTAGACACATGGCATGGTGCCACATTTTTGAAGGAGCGGTGTGCCATATGAGCTGCACTTTTGAGGAACGTCGAAGAGACTATACTTTTGAGGCGACAAGTGACTATGACTTCGAGGAGCTCTAAGGGAGCTATGAAAGAGTTGTGCATCTCTGAATGGACTATGCTTCTGAGGAGCTCTGAAGGGGCTGCACTTCTGAAGAGCTCTGAAGGGGCTACGTTTCTAAGGAGCTCTGAAGGGGCTTCGCTTCTGAGAAGCACTGAAGGAGCTATGCTTCTGGGAAGCTCTGAAGAGGCTGTACTTCTGAGAAGCTCTGCAGATGCTACGCTTCTGAGAAGATCTGTAGACGCTAAGCTTCTGAGAAGCTCTGAAAGAGCTGCACTTTTAAGGAGCTCTTAAGGGGTCGCTCTTCTGAGGAGCTCTGTCACAACGCTTTTGGGGGCATCTAGTGACTGCTTCTGAGCGGCTAAGTCAAATGCTTCTTTATTGCTGCTTTCTGGGTGCCTCGAGAAGTGGCAACTAAAGACTTAGTCAAATGACTTCATTATATGAGGTTTATTATGATGAATTTTAGGTTCATCTAATTAACTCGAGGCTTTTGATCAACTGCCACGTGGTGTGTGGGTTGGACCACACACAGCCAACATAAAAGTAAGCTTTTTGAGGAAGTAATTTTTTATTGCCTCTTGACATTCGTCTGTCATTATCGATCATGACTTAACTTTAGATGGCATATGCCTTGCATAAGTTGTCTGTTGGTTGTAGATCTTTTTAGTCAAAGAAATCGATGCCTTGGTGAAGAAAAACTTTAGAGTTTCGAGATGCGCTTGAGCAATTGACGAGATTGGTTTGAACAAGAGTGACATCTTAGAGGTCTTCGAGGCCCAAGGTACTAGATTTATTGTTGGCCCTTCATTATGCTGGAAGAGCCACAAGTTGTGCTGTGAGCCTTACATAGGATTTCCTTTCCCATTCTGCTCAATAACTGCTTCATTACCTATATTTGCGCGGAAGGGCTGTATACTTGACTAGGAAGTGGTTTGCTCTGACGAGGAGGGGAACTGCACTTCTGTGTACTGCGCACTTAGGATGAGTAGATAGCTTTATATGTAATCATAAAGAACTGTAATAGATCTTTATAATCATGATTTTAACAAAGTATTTCCCTTTATGTACTGCCTTCTCTTGTGATTTGAGTTCTGATATGTGCATCAGTTTGGTACCTCCTACGCTTTTGCGAAGTATGTGAAGTGAATAATGCCTTCTGCAGTTTTGTTAATGCTTGTGATTTTTTCATGCTTCTACAAGACCCCCTTTAAAGTTTTCAAACTCGAACAAGTTTGGAACACTTTGAACAGAAGCATGAAATGACATATGGTTTAGAAAGTACACAACGTGTTCTTGACAGGCTGTCAAGCGTTTTAGTAGACGTCAGCATTAATGTTTTGAGCCGTCATTTTATATTAAATGATAATGGCTCCTCACTTTTAGGAAAAAGATTCATCATGATTTTGTTCCATCTCCATGCTATTTGAAGTATTTCTTCACCTACGAAGAGTCCCTTGGCCTTATCAGCTAACACGTGGCTCTGTCCTATAAGTAGGAGTCTGCAGAGAGAGACAAGACTTCTTTTTTCCTAAATCAAAACCCTAGTTTTCTTCTATGGCTCCTAAAAATTCGAAAGCTCCTAAAGTTCCCAAGGCTGGCAAGGCGAGCACGAGTAAGGCCAAGGGGAAGCTACCGGCGTTAGATGCTATCGAAGTCGACGATTCTCTGGTCGCTAGTGTCAGCACGCACGTAGACGTGCGACCCGCTTTTGCGAGTAGGTGTTTGATTTGAATTTATCGATGCCTAGCTCCGTCTGCTTATACGCATGAGCACAACTTCTCAGAGTAGTATCTCGAAGATGTGTCAAAGCTTTCCCCCTGATGCACATGGACACTACTTCTTCATAGTAGTGTTTGTAAGATGTGCCAAAGCTCTATCCGCCGATGTGCATGGTCGGTACTTTTCGAAGTAGCGAATGTAAGATGTGCAAAGGCTTTAGCGGATATGCAACATCAGTAAACAGTGCCTGCACGGATGCTTGCTAGTTGATGCACAATGTAACTAAAAAGTGCATGCGCAGATGCTTGCATGCTGATGCACAGTATCACCAAATAGTGTATGTATGGATGCTTCCTTGCTAACATGCAGATTCCCAGTACCTGTGCATTTTTTTGTAGAAAAATACTTGGTATATTCTTCTAACTTTTGTTTGTTTTGTGTGCAGTTTTCGTGACTATGCCTATTTTTGACGAGCTTCTTTTAGACTAATCAGTTGCACACTAGGCATAAATGTCGACAAAGTGATTGTTAATTATGCCTGGTGATTGATTGCCCGAAGCCAACCAGAGGGGCGACAGGACAGGATACGTGCACAACAACATGCCTTCTTCCGTCGTATGATGGATTGAGGCAAATTATCAAACGTCATTGATGCTGGAGATAAGATGCTAAAGTCTCAATTCCTCTTTGGTGATAAGCTGATCTTGAAGGAGACAGACCTCCTATATCTTAAAGAGGATTACTATTTCGAGAACTACGGCCTCGGTTTGTATTTTTTGACGAACGATCGGCACCTCCCGCTCTCGGTTTTCTATTGCTTCTCCGAGAAACGACGTTTGGAATAGGATCTAACCCCGACTTACGGGGTTAATGACGGGCTATTTTAAGGTGGACATATACTCTAAGTGGAGTGACTCTTTTTAAGTGTGTCTTTGACGGACCGTCGTACACTTTGTGGGTACTGATTCCAGGCCATCTGCTTAATGATTTTATCATGGACATACACCCATTTGGGGCTTCTCTTTTCGCCAATTGACTTCTAGTGGCGAAATGCACATACCCTAAAGGAGCCTTCGGGGTCGAAGGTTTGATCCACCTTGAGCCCAAATGGTACGACCTGACCTGATGGATATTGGGTAAGTACAAGGCGGAACTGAATGGTATTGGCTTATGCCATGCCATAAGGACTATGAAACATGGTATAGACATCAATCAGCCCTTATTAGTGGCATTGCTGGAGATGTATAATTACCATACCTAGACCATCTATACCCCAGAAGGAGAGATGGGGTTAGCTCCTCATGACATGTATACTATCTTAAAGGTGTCTTGGAGTGAAGAGCCAATAAAGAAAATCGTTGAAGAGCCGGTTGAGACAGCCACTAAAGAGCCAGCCAGAGAAGCTGTTGATAGATTAGTCGAACAAGCCCTCAGAGATTGGGTTGACAAGCCAACTGCTGAAATATGGAGTAGAAGTTAGCTCTGAGATGGAGGGGCCTTCTTCTCTGGGAGGTCTCGACCCAGCATATGTCCCATGGGGAGCCACACACGGGGCTTCTTTTGAGACAATGGCACAGGGGTTGGATCAAACATCGCCTGAGGCTAGTGCTGCTACTCCCTTTGCGGTTTCGTCCTCGAGTATAGGCATTTCTGCCCCAGCAACAGCCTCTAGTTCTTCTGTGCCTGTGGCTATGGTTGCTCTTGTTCCACCTCCTCCAGGACCATCTACCAGGGTACCACCTATCACCCCAATAGCTATAGCCGAGAGTGACTACTACGCCACCCTTATTTTTTGCACTATTTATACTGCTTTTAAGCATGGCATGGAGAGTGTTCTTCAGCAAAAATGGACCTTCGTGCTTGCTTGGTCTACAATAAGAGCCCAGTTGGTGGCATTGTGAAAGTATCCTGGGTAAGAGGCAAAAGCGGATGCCCTGGAGGTCTCTCTGGCAGACTTAAAGCCGCTGTACTAGAGCTTCAAGGCCTTGAGAATAATATTTTATCCATGGTGGATACAGAGTTAGAGAAGATGGCTACGGAGATCTCCTAATATGAATTGGGACGAGAGGCTACGGTGTGCCAGCTAGCTAAGATCGAGACTCAGATCAGGTAGATGGTCACCTCCGAGGTGATCCAGTTATGTCGTCAAGCCACTCTGGAAGATCAATATAAAAGTTTTCGAGAGCAGGTCCGACTTTTGGAGGAAAAGCTGGCTACCACTGAGAGTGAGATGGAGAAATATAGGGACGAATGGAAGTCCCTTTGTCTACAGTCTAAGGCTTTGGCTTAAAAGAAGAAGAAAGTTGGCACTTATCAGGAAGAGCTAGAGGGTGTTTACTAGGGATTGCCTCAGCTGAGAGAGGAGGCAGCCAGGCGTCAGGAAGCGGAGCACCGAGCGATAGAGTCTGTCAGACCCATGATCGCCCTCCAAAGGAACCAGATTGATGATCTCATGCATCGGCCTACTTAGGCATCACTGTTAATGCCTTGTTTTTGTTCCCCTCCTTTGGAAGTTTTTTTGATGTAGGAGAACTTCTTTTCCTTCATGAATAAAAGTCATCCCTCTTTATTTCCTCACCCGTTTGTGAACTCTTTAAAATAACATAACTCCATGGGGATATTTTTTGAGGGTGTTTACTCAAAGGTAATATGAATGTGGTAAATGCAGAATTTATGGTAGAATTTTTCTTACTCAGAGGTTATGTGGACATGGTAAGAATAGATTCTATAGGATGTATAGAACGACCCAAAAGTAGTATGGTCATAGAATTTTCTATAGATGAATATTAGAATATGGGGTTTGCCATAGGAAAATGTCTACTCAGAGGTAATATTGACGTGGTAGACATGAACCTGATTGGAGTGTATAAAACAACTCAGAGGTGATATGAACTTAGAGGTTCTCTACTGGGAAAATAAAAAAGGGATGAATTCTTTAGTAGAATCCATAAACACATGCAGGAGATATGGAAATATATGTTGATTTAGATCGCAGACATAGTATTTTCTTAGGAACCAGCCATTGATCGACATCATTAGCAAATCGTCATTAGGTTTGGCAAGCCGATAAGCACTATTGGAATAGACCGTCTCTATGATGAACGGTCCTTCCCACTTGGGTTCGAATTTGCCAAGCGCCTTGTAACTCATCACCATTGGTCTTGGAACTAATAAGATAAAGTCACCTACTTGTAACTTCCTTTCTTTGACCATTTTGTTGAAGGCTCCAGAAATCCGAGCTTGATATAGCTTGATACGATATTGAGCCAGCAGACGCTTTTTGTCTAATGCTTCCAACTCATGTAGCCGACGACGTTGATTGTCTTCGTCCGTCAGCTGGTTGGTAACGGCTACCCGTAGAGACGTAATCTGGATCTCCAAAGAGAGTACCGCCTCATTCTCGTAGATCGGAGAGAATGGCGTATCGCCAGTGGGTGTCTGAACGATTGTATCGTAAGCCATAGACATTCATCGAGTTTTTAAATCCAATCGTGCTTATTGAAAGATAGGACTCCTTGAGTAAGTTAATAATTGTCTTATTGAATGCTTCGGCTAGCCCATTCGCTGCAGGATTGTAGGCCATCGATGCTGCGTTCTGTATTCAATTTTTATCACAAAATTGTTAGAATACGTGGCTCACGAAATGAGGGTCGTTGTCGCGGATAATCCTTCCAGGAACTTCGAAGCGGTAGATAACGTAATGCTTGACGAAACTGATCACGTTTGAGATCTTCACCTCAGTCAATAGTATTGCCTCCCCAAAATTAGAAAAGTAGTCGATGATAGCGAGGAATAAACCGGTGTCTTTTGAAGGATGGATCCTTGATCAGTTCGATGATATCCATTCCCCCTGCTTCGAACGGCCAAGTGACCGCAGTGGGGTGTAGGAACTCAGAAGGTTGATAGATGAAGTTAACATGCAACTGATATACCCATGTGATGCAGTCGGTCTTGCAACTTGGAAATAGGTTGGTGAGCTCTGTCGGTACCGTCGTGTGCTTTCCGGAGTGCTTCTTTTGCTTCAGCAATAGATAGACACCGAAGGAGAAGTCTATCATAGGACCAATAATACAACTTTTTTATAGTTGTGTCATAGTAGAACCAGAGCGACTGCCTTTTGATAGTAGTGGCTTCCTTCGAGTCTTCGTGTAGGATTCCATAGACCGTGTAGTCTTGAACGAGAACCGCTAATCCGAAATGACAACATTAGTACAGAGTAACTCAGACACGTGTATAGATTGTCCTATGGGCTAATCATCTCTCGACCCATCACTGTGATGGAGTACTGGGTTCTGACAGGAGCTGCCAGAGAATCGACGAGACTGGCGAGGGCATCGTCCTCCAGGTTTTGCAATCAAAGTACATGCTCTATAAAGAACCATGTAATGGTAGAGATGATATCGATTGCCGCCTGATAGTAAGGGACCAGATCCTCATGTCGAACCTCATGTTGGTCTCTAACCTGCTTTTTTATCAGTTTCGAGTTGCCATAGGCCTCGAGGTAGCCGACCCCCAACTGTTTGGCGAACTGAAGCACGATAATAAGAGCATTGTACTCGATAACATTATTAGTGCATGGGTTCATGAAAGAGTATGCACGATGAATCACCAGTCCGTCAGGAGTGACGAGAATTACTTCTATTCTAGCCATAATTTCGCCTTTGGGGCCTATTTTTAAAGCACCATCAAAGAATATTCGCCAGACAGGATTGCATGTGACCACATTGGACTCCAGGATGTCTTTAGAAATACCATCATAGAGTTTTGATATTTCCAGTACAGGATGTGCAGCCAAGAAGTCTGCTAATACTTGACCCTTAACCGCCTTTTGTGGGACCAACACCATGTCATAAGGAGTCAAGAGAATTGCCCAAGTGGCTAACCATGAGTGTAGTGTCCCTGGCTTAGTCATAAGGACCCTGAGGGGATTAACTCTTGAGATGACATGAATCATCTGTCAGTCCACATAATGACATATCTTCTGGTGGCGAAGACTAGGGCGAGACAGTCCTTCTCAACAGGATTATACCGATGTTCGGCACCAATCATGGTCCAGCTCAGATAGTAGATTGCTTGCTCGTGGCCTTCGTTGCTTTTTTAAGCGAGCAAAGTGCCTAGAGAATGGTTTATGACTCGGACGTATAATAGAAAGGGCCTCCCTACCACTGGTGCTACCAGAACTGGGGGACTGATGAGGTATTTCTTGATGTCGTTAAACGTGTACTGGCATTCTTCGGTCCGAATCTTCTGATGTATGATAAGTATCCTTGTAGGCCTCAAAGCTCACAACGATTCTTCGGAGGAGCCGTGTCTAGGGTTGCCCTAGTTTTTTTGGGTCAATGTGGATACCCTTGGCTGTGACGATGAAACCTAGGAACATGCCGCTAGAAACCCCCATAAAGGACTTGGTTGTGTTCGCCTTTAGCCGATGTGTCCGTATTAAGTCGAACATCTTCCTCAAGTCATCTAGATCGTTGGCTTTCCTCCAAATTTTAACAACAATGTCGTCAACATAACATTCCAAAATGTTTCGAAGATGTTTGCATAATATGGTGCTTATAGCCCGCTGATATGTCGCCCCAGCATTCTTCAAACCGAAAGGCATTACTATGTAACAGTAGATTTCTTTTGGAGTCCGAAATGAAGTATGTTTTTTATCGTTCGTGAACATCTTAATCTGGTTGTAGCCCAAAAATCCGTACATAAAGGACATATGTTCGACACTACAAGTATTGTCAATCGCCATGTCAGTAATCGAAAGGGAAAACTTGTCTTTTGGGCAGGTAGAGTTGAGATTCCTGAAGTCTATGCAGACTTGAATCTTTCTATTCTTCTTAGTAACGGGAACGATATTGGCCACCCAATCTGGATGTCGCTCTTCACGAATGAAGACACTGTCTATGAGTTTGTCAACTTCTTTCTCGAAAGCATCTATGATGTTGGGTCGAAAGTGATACTGTTGCTGTTTAACAGGCTTAGTACTGGACAAAATGTTATGCCGCTACATCACAACTTATGGGCCTAAGCCCGGCATATCTTCGTAGCTCTAGGCGAAGACATCAATGTACTCTCAGATAAGCTGTATCTGAGATTTCTTATCTTCTTCCTTCAAGTTTTTGCTAATGAAGATGGATTTTGGTGAAGTCTCATCTCCTAGGTCAATTTGAACGACCTCGTCTTCGGTGGGTGGTTCTCGCTGTTCAAAGCGCCATACCTATTGGGATCCTAGGCGTTGAACCTAGGGTTCTTCCTCGAAGAATTCTCGTGTCTGGTCTTCCTCTTCGACTGGGGAGTTTGCAGAGACCATATTGACTGACAATATCTTCTTGAAGACATGGCTGATACTGGTATCGGAGTCCCTAGCAGAAGAATCGAAGGATTGAGAGTGCATCATGACCTCAGGTTCCGAACTCTCCGAATTTGTCGTGGGTATAACATAACCCAACCTCCAGCGAGTATGCTGGTAGTAGTTTTGATACTTTTCCTTTGGAACATAAAGTCGTAAAGGAAGGCGTCGGCCTTTTCCATAGTTCAAACATCTGCCACTAGTCAAGTCATACACCATCTTTTGGATAAGGTGCTTCACTTGAGTGTTATAATGGTAAAGTTGCATCTTGTCGTTATCTGGTTCTTGTTCGACGGGGGTGAGTCTTTGGGGATGTTCTACCTGACTGAAGATAATGGATTCTTCGTCTTTCTTTCTTACTGGAATCACAAAGTAAGCTTCTTGGGACGGGAAAACTCGACTTGCAAGATTAGTGGTTGTCACTTGTGTTTGTAGAATACACATATCGTTATCTAAGAAATACATAGCATTCTAGTGTGCACAAGAGTAATTCAATCACATGTAATCCCCTAACTCCTTATTAGTAAGGATCTGGGCCACCATGGAAGAAGATGAGGGAGGTCTCCCCTTCAACTTGACTACCAGGGGAGCTGGAGCTAGATATTCTTGTGACCTCAAGATTACTTTAGGGGCCTTTCGAGGCAGCTTGACCCGAATAGGTTTCTGACTTATTGTTGACGATGTCGAGGACGAAGGAGTAGGAGCCTTCCTCCGTAGCTTGGCGACTAGAGGTGCTGATGTTTGGGAAGGCTTCTCCTTCAGTCGAACTTTTAGTGGTTCTTCAGTAACTGTTGTGCTCTCAGATGCAGTCTCTGCTATATCGTCTATATTATTAGCGTCATCATCCAAGGGGACTAATTTGTACAGATCAGCATTACTGTAATATGATTTCAGTCCCAGAAATGGGCCAATGTCAGTGAACTCTGTCTTGATAGTCCCGTCGCTGACGACATACTTCATGCATTGATGGAATGTGTAGGGCATGATCATGTATTCATGTATCCATGGTCGAATCAACAGCATATTGTAGTTTATGTCAGCATCAATGACATAACAAGTCATATCCGTCTGGAGATCGCCAATCTGGTATTTAGACAAATTTTGCCCAAGGGCTCGCTCTTTCCAGTGTTGAAACCTTGATTGTAGTATTAGACGCAGTCAGCCGATGCATCGGTATCCCCAAGGTCTGGAGCAAACTCCTAGGGAATTTGCTGAGGGAGGAGTTATAGTCAATGTTGATACGATCGACTTTGATGGCACCAATAAAACCTATAAAGTATAGGGGTCTATTATGCCGATTGTTCTTTAGCAAGATGTCTTGCTGGGTGAAGGTGATGTTAGGGATCGTCTCAACCATGTTGTGACAATGTGGGCAAGCGGCAGGATCCTTCTCGGGTGGTTGAACCTGGGTGAGGAAGGAGTCAGCAATCTACAATGCCTCGCTTAGGGCATCACGAGTCTCTTTAGAGAGACGGAGGAGCTCGAAGAGTAGTAGTCGGGCTGGCGTATTAGCAAGTTCTGCCAATATATCAAAGTTGTTGGGCTTGATCAGCCCCACCGTGAAGTCTTTTCTCAGCAGTTTGTCAAAATGAACCTCCTTTTTCTTTTGCTTGTCTGCTGCAAGAGGTTGAGACGGACCTGCTTCCAAAGTATCAGGTGCGGTGACAGCAGCAGTGGAGGTGCTTCCTCCGCCAAAGCTTGGTTGTCCTTTCGCTAGTGAGCCGAGCGAGTGGTAAGCCGGGCATCGTCGGTCATGGTAGAAACCATATGACATGACTTGGTTTTCTTTCCCTTGACAGAGCACAAGGTAGGCAACTTCATGTCTGCGGCATGATCAGGATGGACCCACATAACTTTACCTCACAACGTCATCAGCGGGATGAGGCCCTAAGCATTGTCACAGGTCGGTGGAAGCTTGACCACTTCCATCGTCGTCTTAAGGATGGGGATGACACCGACTTGAGCTTTCATCCTCGAAAAGCTGTTAAATTGGAGGGTCGCCATGTTGACAGTGATCGTCTTGTCCTCGTAGACAAGGAGAGGACCTTGGCATCGATGAGCCGTTGAATCTGCTTCTTTAACATGTACCAATCACGTGTTGAGTGGTGGATGTACTGATGATAGTGATAATACGTTAGATTGTCCACCTTTTCCACTTTGTCAGGACGCTTGAGAGGCGGGAGTTAAAGCTTTTCGTCCTTCATCAATATGTTAAAAAGCTCCTACACATCTTCATCATTTAAGGAATAGTTTTCCTTCAGTTTCGACGCTTATGCCGGCTTCTGGTTCACAAAAGTTGAACCCTTAGATATGTTGATAGTTAGGGCTTGTTTGCCCCTCCCGTCTTTGTTGGTAGTGTTATTGCTGGATGAGCATTTTCTTTTTTCTTCGTGTGTGAGGAAATTTATTCTTAGCAATTGTGTATTTTGGGCTTTTCTTTAAGCCATATCTGCACCAGTAATAAAAGGCGTCCATTATGTGCATAAAGCATTGTGCCAGAGTGTGATTGTAGGGAGTATATTCTTGTGACACAAATCCATAAACATAGGCTCGAGGACATCCGACGGTAGCCTCAGGGCCGCTTGGCGAAAGCTCTTGATGTAAGCGTGTACAGGATCCTTCTCTTTCTGGATAATGTCCATGAGTGTGGACATCGTCATGTCCATTCCACCTTCGTAGGATCAAAAAGTAAGAGATGCTTTAGATCGTCAAATGATGAGATGTAGTTTTCGAGAAGACTGTAACCACTCATATGATACCCCCTACAATGCTCCAATGAACAGATTTGTGAGCAAGGCATTATGCTTCGGTAAATGCTCTGTCAAAAAGGCAAAGTACCTCAGATATCGATATGGAGACTCTTTTCTCTCGAATGCTGCAAGAGTTCGTGGTTTGTACTTTGGAGGGTACACCAAGTTATCCCACTCAAGGGGATATGGTTATCGAATCCCTAGCTCTCAAAGCGACTCTTGCTTCTCCTGGGCATCGAAATGAGTGAACAACATATTGAGAGCCTATTGCATGTCATTTTACATTATGGGTCCGGACGTTGGCGGACCATATGACCGCGATAGTGCTTGATTTAGAACCTGAGGCGGCGTATGGGGAGGGGCATTAAACTCCCCCATTTGTGAGCCCAAGCAATAGGGGGGCATTGAACAATATGGCGGTCGAGGCGTCGAAGCAGTCAGACCAATTTCGTACAGTTTCCATCAGTTGTGCTCATTATAGTCAATGCATGCTTTCGGTCAATTATTGGCGTAGTGCGTTTGTTGCATGCGACACGTGCTGCCTTAGATTTCTTTGTACTACCCCTAGAAGGTGTGTAGTTTTCACAGTCCAACATGGCCTTCCCTAAGGGGTGGGCAATTTTGTCAAGGACAGAAGCTCCTTCCTGCACAACCATCTTTAGACACGGGCGGGGTGCTGCGCCTTTCCTCGTCAGCTACTCCTTCGTCTTACACACAACCTAAGAGCGGCAGACTTCTCTGCGCTTCCTAGCAACTGGAGTTGGCTAAGGAGTTGCAACAACAATTAATGAAGGCGTATTAAGAATGCCTGAATCCAGAGGAGCCTGGAGCGTATCCCCTTCGGTCTCGCCATTTGGCGTAGCAGCCTTGGGTACCTAGGTGCCTCGGGTCTTCTTCTTCGGCTTTACTAGCCGCTTCAAAGGACTCAACTTGCCTTCAGAAAACTTTAAAAGCTTGCTGGTCGAAGCGTACAATCAGCATCTTCTAGGAAAATTCTATAAGTTTTTATCAAATTGTGTCACTATCTTCTCATCAGAGGATAAGAATATCTCTAGCAGAGTCGCCATTTTGTTTGCCATAAACAAAAAATTAAAAAACCTTTTGCATTCAAAACTTTAAAAAGAGTACAAAAGAGATCCTAAACAAAAAATCTAAGTAAAGTTGATTCTGTGAATGTATGACGACGGAGATCGAGCACTGCAGCAGCTCCTTTACTCCGTTGACGATCTGACGACGAAAAGAACTTACTCTGACTTTTTGACTGCCTATGAGTGGTGAACTAGGTTGCCAATCAAGAAGCAGTCAAAGTATTTTCGAAAAGGAGGGCCCTAAATGAAGAAAAACTACTGGTATTTATAGGCATGCACATGTACGATGTTCGCAGGAGCGCTGCGTATACAACATTTTAGGAGAATCTGTTATAATCATACTGTGGGGGCTGCTGCTGAGCTAACACATAGCAGTTATTGGGATTTCCTTGTTGTTGAGGACTTGTTGATTGACACCACTCATCATTAGTGACACATGGCATACACACATTGCTCGAAGATCTCGTTCAGTTTAAACAAATTGGATTTCAATTTTATCGAAGGAGCAACGGCTTGAACAAACTAGATCTGATTGTATATGAAGAGATATGACAGTTTGAACCTATATATGAATGTATTAGAAGAGAGACGTCTGTTTAAGCAAACTATATCTGATTGTATTTGAAGAGATGCAGCTGTCATACTGGCCACCTGGCATGGCGCCACGTTTGTGAAGGAGCTGTGCACCATATAAGCTGCACTTTTCAGGGACGTCAAAGAGACTATGCTTTTGAGGCGACGAGTGAGTTTGATTTCAAGCAGCTCTAAAGGACTTGTGAAGGAGCTACGCTTCTGAAGAGCTCTGAAGGGGCTGCACTTATGAGGAGCTCTGAAGGGGCTGCACTTATGAGGAGCTGTTATGGGGCTACGCTTCTGAGAAGCTATGAAGGAGCTGCACTTTTGAGGAGATCTCAAGGGGATGCGCTTCTGAGGAGCTCTGAAGGGGATGCGCTTCTGAGAATCCCTGAAGAAGCTGCACTTTTGGAAAGCTCTGAAGGGGATGCACATTTGAGAAGCTCTGAAGGAGCTGTGCTTCTAAGTAGCTCTAAAGGGGCAGCGCTTTCGAGGGGTATAACACCCCAGTCACAAAATACTTAGGACTATGTACGTAGACATGCCAGCTGTATTTATATGAAGTATACTCCAATATATGGAACCCTCATATATATATACATAAGTTGTGAAATGTAGTAAACTATCATAACTAAATCACATCCAAAATGAGAGAATGAATATATGATAAAAATCAACACTGAATTTGTTATTTATACAAATGTTAGGCAGAGGCAGATCCACTACCAATAATTTAAATAAGAAAAAAAGTACAAGGAAATGATAGATAAAAATGGTAAGGGAAGATCCAAGAGCAGTCCTCCTCGATGTAGAAGGGATGACCACGATCTTGGCTAGAGCAACTGCGAAGCATCATGAAAAGAACACACCTGGCGAGATCACCAGGTCCTCGGAGGGAGTGACAAGATACAGAAAGAACATGCCATAATAAACTGAATATATATAATATGTCCCAAGCCACAAGTAAAGTAAAATAGTCCCAATTGTAACAAGATCTAATATCTTATCATCGAAACTGTGGACTATCCGTATTACCAAACAAGGATAAGCGGTAGCACAGTATTCTGCTATGGGATATTGTCCCATACTACTAATGGAACGGGGTAACATGACATTGACTAGGGTTACCTAACTATTCTAATGTGTTTATGCAGTTAAGAACAAACCTTTAGTCGTATGAGCCCTAACTGTAAATAGAATCTGGTATAGTCCCCACTTGGGCACCAGTGACCTAAGCGCATAACGTTTAGAAATGTCAGTGGCCAACCTGAGTAGGTAAGCATACCCGTATCTCGAGCGAAGCTTCCGGGTTATAAGGGAATATGTAATAGAAGCCCATACGACAAAAAATGTTCTCCCCACCCGATGCACTTATCTAATTCGTATCTGCGATCATATACCTCTACTAACTGTTAAGTCTCCTAACATGCCTCTATTAGCAGTTAGACCTAACGCATGCGCACGGGTGATCAGCCACCACGCAAGTACCTCTACATGCTAATCATCTCAAACGTATCTCGTGGTACAACTGTTTCAAGATTTATATAATACACTACTGATGGTAGTCCCTTAGCTCTAGGTCCATATGCATAATTTAAAGACAAAAATAAAGTATGACTAGTACTGGCATCATGTATCACGAAAAGCAAGCAAGTAAATCAACTGAAAGAACTAAAAATAAATAGACGGGAATATACAATAACTAAAGAAAAATACAACTAAATGTAAGCACTAAATATGGCAAGGTATCTTGTCTGAGATTGTTTGCAAAAGATCAGGATCTAGTAGTTCAAACCAGTAAATCGATGAAGCAAGAAACTCAAAATCTAGGAACGGCTTCGAATGTTGAAACAAACATCAAGAATATTTTCGGTGTAAAATATATGTCTATAAAACGCCTATCTAGAACTCCAATTTTGAAACAGGGACAAAATAATAATTTTGGGACAAAACGATGTCTACCGTTGGACCCGTTTTGCAACGAAAGGCATGCCAGTACCTATGGTCTCTAAAGTCATTAAACTATATATCTACAGGTCCGGTTTGAGAAGACGAGCCCAACCGTATGTTCATATTCGAATTTTGGCAGGCCGTGCACAATTTTGCCCGTTGGAGCGAGTCGCACGCCCGCCAAATAGGCGTTCCAGTCAACCTTGTCAGAATCGGACCAAACTTGGCATACATGACCAAAAAAATGATGTGGTCCTGGTGGGACAAATTTTGACTCGATTTGACGAACGTGTACAAAGTAATTAGAGAATTTACAAAGAGGCCGATACGGTAAAGTTTAACGAATACGCATCAAATTCGTCGCGTACACGTAACTAATTTGAATTTCGTTAAATCCTACACATCCGTGAAATTGATACACACCTTTCAATACTTTCGGTTCTCGACTACGTCACCTAGTTTGTCGGGGTGCACGCCATATCAAAAAGATTTCTTAGAGTTCATTTGTTGAAATAGATTTCAACGAGAAGGTTCCCAAACTCATATATGTTGACTGTAAATGCTATTAAACAAAATTTCAAAACTGCTAATGGATTGGCATGAAATTGCCTTCCAAATTAGGGTTCAAAAGCTATTTTTGATTCATGTTTTTTTGGTTTTTCTCCATTTTTTCAAAAATTCTCACAAATAATCCAGGATGAAATAAATCGATATATTGGAAGGGATTTGATGGTGGTCACCTAGGCTATCCGTAAAATTTTATGGATTGAGAAACCAGGGTGTATGGTGAAAGAAATTTGATGAAGAATAGGATACCTGACAAGTCACTCCTGCCGTTGCCAGTGTCCTGTTAGCGCGCGCGAGGCTATCTCCGGCGATGGCGACGACTTGTGGCGACGTTGGGTGGGGGCATGCGCGTGTGGTCATTGGGTAGACGAATATGTCTCCGGGACGACCACGAGACATGGGATTTGTTGATGGACAGAGAATAGGTCCCCGCTGAGTTTTGTTATATGTGGCTTTTTAAATCCCAAATTTATTGATATGTGATCATCGATTCTTCCTAGATTCAATCTAATCTAGTTGAGAATTTACATAAGATTTAAATTCAAAATATTTATATGAATTCGATTGGAATTTGAATTCATTTCGAATTGGCATCCTAGCCGCTCCCATCCGAGCTCTACTCGGTTTGGGGAGGGGGGGTTGATAGGTGAATAGTGCCATGCACTATTCACGGAGTTGGTTTTATTTTTTTCTTCTTTATATATATATATATATATATGTTTAAACATATATATATATATATATATATATATATATATATATATATATATATATATATATATATATATATATATATATATGTTTAAATATATATATATATATAAAAAAAAATTATATATATATATATATAAAATAAAATATATATATATATATATATATATATATATATATATATATATATATATATATATATATATATATATATATATATATATATATATATATATATATATGTGTGTTTAAATAAATCTAAATTAATTAAATAAAATTTCCAAAATCACAAAAAATATTTCTAAAAGCCTTTAACAATTAATATGTACAATATACATATTTGATTGAAACTATTAGCAAAATCATAGTAAAAGCTATTTAAAATTTTGACACTGTAAAAACATAGTTCCCAAAAAATATTTCAAAAATAATAAAAATATTTTTCAGAATATTTAGCAAATAAACTTACAAACATTTATTTGTTTATATATATCATGTAGCTTTTGCCACCAAAATATTGACAAAACCTAAATAAAAAATCCAATGATAAAAATACTGAAGAATATGTTATAAAGAAATTTAAAAAATTTAAAAAAATAAGGGTTTAAATTCTACCCAACTTATAAGATTTCATCCTCGAAATTGAAATAAATCTAATATCAAGGAACAACGAGATTAAATGTGTAGGGAGGGCAGGTACGTCCAATCTTGGTTACCAAAAAATGGAGGGGATTGCTATAAAGGAATCCAAATTGATGTCACATACTCTACAAGTTAAGGTATCTGCATTCAAGACTCTACCCAACATATAGAAGTTAGATAACCGTTAAATTGTCATTACAAGGCTTCTGAGAAGGACAATTTCTATGGAGTGGCAAAAGAATATTTGAAGTTCTAACAACAAATACTAATTCTAAGTGAGTCTAGCTATTTCCATTGAGTTCTTGGTCAATAGGAGGATTATTACAATCTAAAATCGTGTCCATCGATTATGCTTTCAATAAGATGGTAGAAATCTCTTGTTCGAAGACGGTTCAAAAGAATTCACCTAACACGGATAGTTAAGAGAAAATTGAAGAACTTAGGAGAGATAGAATTTATGGGTCGAAAGTTAAGAATCCATAATAACTGCATGAATCTTGCCACGTAATAAGATTAGGTATATGTTCGAGATTTTTAAGTCATAGTGTCTAGTGTGTGCGGGTTGGTATTTAGTGTTGTGTAGGCAGCAGGTGCTTGCTTAGGGCAATACATATGTCATAAATGTTATGCGTCTTGTATGGATCATGAGTATTCAGATTAGTTAAGAAATTGGGCCGATGTTGTATGGTTTAAGACCAATTGGAACAAAAAGCATATATGGTTTGTTCTAAAGGAAGTATGCGTCATACATGTGGTAAAATTAAAATGGAGCACAAGAAGGTTTGTTTGTGCGGGACATGTATGTAATTTATGTAGTTTGAGTGGTCTCGTCCATGAATGTAAAATTTGTTCAAAGGGAACGACTCTTGTTGTGCTCAAATATCAAAGTTGCGGTAGAGGGAATCAATTGATACAGACAAAGTTGGACGATATGAACCACTAGATTTTTAGCCTAAGTGGAATCTATCTACCTTAGTCATCTGCTTATCCAAGAACCCTATGTTCTAGAGAGCCTTGCCTATGCCTTAAGGAAGTTCCTTTCTCTAAATTGACTAAGTCGCAATTCTATAATGGAACAAAATTTGAAGTATCAAGGTCTTTATCTTTCGTTGTGGTTATCTAAACGTATGAGCAAGGAATATAAAATACAGTACGAAGATCACATTGTAACCTCCAACCAGATGGTGTAACGGTTATGAATGTCGTCCTATATCTAAGAGAGAGAGTATGTTATGTTCAAGGTACTACCTAACTTATAGACGTTGGTTAGACATAGAAAGCTCCGTAACATGACTTCTAAGGAGATAAAATTTCAAAGAGATGTTGAGGATATGAGTTACTTCTGATCGTAGTCATGGACTCTATGGGAGGCCTAAGTATTATTCATTTAACATTGCCCATGTATTGACCATATTTCATCAAGACAGTAGGAAGGTCGTAGTCAAGCATAACCAAAACCAAGTTGGTATAGTGGGATTCCATTCGTCGCATAACATAGGCTGGGAAGGGATACAGTTAAAGGAAGTATAGAAGGATGATTAGTTTACAAAGTGATGGGGACTACATAATAAGTGTAGGGACCTATTTCATGAATTTTGGTTTTATAGTCGAAAGATGGCGATATGCATGGATGAGTTTAACTGGGTTTTAATGGGTTCCCTATTTGGACTTCAATTTTTTATTGGACGAATCTTGGGATTAATCTATATTGGCTGAGCAAGATCCCATAAAAATTAATTTGGACTATTCTTATTAGGTTAGGGTAACCAATAATAGATTCAAACTCAAGTGGTTGAGCTAGTCCGAGTCAGGGTTGGTTAAATAGGTCCCATAAGCCTGATGTTGCGCCTTCCGTGTATAACTAGCACATGAGGCCTTGATTGAGTGGCACACTAGTGGCATGTGTGTAGTGGGATTCAAGTAGATCACAACCATATATTGGGTCGAAAGATTTGAGTCTAGGTTGAGTCTCTAATTGGAGTCGGGGAGTATGTCGGTGTTATGGTAAGGATTATAGTTAGTCTTTTTGACTCGAAAGTCGCATCATAAAAATAGAGTACACGAGGACGTGCTTTAGTAGGACATAATATGTCTACATGAAGGTGGAGTCGTATATGTCTTGTATGTGAAGTTTGTTTGACGGTAACAACTAGTCTCGTGCTCTGAATATTAATGGCACGGTCGGGGACACCAAATGATCTAAATGAAAAGTAGGAGTTCATGGGGGTACCAATTATCCTCCTAAAGGAAATTTTTTCTGATCAATTGGTAACCTAGTAAAATTTTTAGAACGCTTAGAATCTATTTATTCCAAAATTTCTTTCTCTGAATTAAAACAGAGGCACGGTTTAAGGATTAATGAGGTTAATTTTTTTTTTAAAGTTGTGATATCGTGCTTGGGCCTTGAGTATAAAGGAATACTACACCATGTGATAGATAACGTGATATGGTAGATATGAATCCAGGAGAAGATGGTTCTCTTATTTCGACTAGATGGAACGATTGGGTATGTATAGCCTTCATGGCCATGAGTGCTATGGCAAAATAAGGGGGATATCCTAGGTATATCTTCCCTCAAACATGAGCATTTGTTTTTCGCAGTAAGTAAAAGCGAAGAACAATAAGGAGTTCAAGGGAGAGGGAATCGAATGCAAATATAAGGTTCCAAGGGCGATTGAATAATTCAAACAGGGTTGTCGAGGCAATTCTAGATGAGTTCATAAAGACACATATATCTCAATCTACGTAGGTTAATCATGTGAAGAGCGAACCAAGTGCACTAAGGTTGATCAGACCATAATGCACCGATTCTGATTAGACAATATGTTAGTGGGCGTGTTTCTACAGTTGTCCTAATATTTTCTTATTTAAGGCATTCGTTGAACGAATGAGTCATGGATCTTTAAGCACTATCATCTAGGTAATCTTCTTAAAATTGTCTTAAATGGGTTGCAAGGACCAATAGAGTGGAAGGTTATGAGGCATACTACCCAACTTATAAGAGTTCAACTAGTAGGGTGATTGAGCATTATACTCGTATACCTAGTAGGATCATTTTCCTAACCTCTATATCAAGTACGAAGGGAAGAAAAATAATATTTTTGGTAGAAAAGAAATCAAGCAAAAGACAAGTCAAGGCAGTCAAACTAGAGTTCGAAAACGAGATTCAATGAAGGAGGTCAAGCTTGTGGATGAGATTCCCATATGTTAATCCTATATGCAGGCTCACATCTGTATAGTAACGTAATCGAAGTGATAAACTGGACCTACATGGACAACCACAAAATATGTAACGCTCCAGTCCGAAAATACTTAGGACTAAGTACGTAGACATGCCATCTGTATATATACGAAGTATACTCCAACATATGGAACCCTCATATATATACATAAGCCATAAAATTCAGTAAACCATCATAACTAAATCTCATCCAAAATAAGAGAATAAATATATGATAAAAATCAACACTAATTTTTTTATTTATACAAATGTTTGGCGGAGACAGATCTGCTATCAACCATTTAAATAAGAAGAAAAGTACAGGGAAATGATGGATAAAAATGGTAAAGGAAGAGCAAAGAGTAGTCCTCCTCGATGTAGAAGGGATGACCACGATCTTGGCTAGAGCACCTGCGAAGCATCATAAAAAGCACACACCAAACAAGATCACCAGGTCCTCAGAGGGACGGAACAAGATACAAGAAGAACATGCCATAATAAACTGAATATATATAATATGTCACAAGCCATAAGTAAAGTAAAATAGTCCCAATCGTAACAAGATCCAATGTCTCATCGTCGAAACAGTAGACTACCCCTACAACCAAATAAGGACAAGGGGTAGCACACTATTCAGCAATGCGATATTGTCCCATGCTACTAATAGAGTGGGGTGACATGATATTGACTAGGGTTACCTAACCACTCTAATGTGTTTATGCAGTTAAGAACAAACATTTAGTCGCATGAGCCGTGGCTGTTAATAGGATCTGGTACAGTCCCTACTTGGGCACCAGTGACCTGAGAGCATAATGTTCAAAATCGTCCGTCGCCAACCTGAGTGGGTAAGCATACCCGCATCTCCAGCGAAGCTTCCGGGTAACAAGAGAATGTGTAATAGAAGCCCACACGATAAGGAAATGTTCTCTCCATCGATGCATCTATCTAAGTCGCATCTGCAATCATGTACCTCTACTAACTGTTAAGTCACCTAACATGCCTCTATTAGCAGTTAGACGTAACACATGCGCCGGGTGATCAGCCAACACGCAAGTACCTCTACATGCTACTCATCTCACTCATATCTCGTGGTACAACTGTGTCAAGGTTTATACAATACAATACAGATGGTAGTCACTTAACTCTTGGCCCATATGCATAATTTAAAGACAAGGAGAAAGTAAGACTACTATTGGCTGTTTTTTATTCCTGTTTTTTGGGTTTTTCCCATTCTTTCAAAAATTCTTACAAATAATCCAGGATGAAATAAATTGATATAATTTAAGGGATTTGATGGTGGTCACCAAGGCTTTCTATAAAATTTTATGGATCAGGAATTCGGGTGTATAGTGAAAGAAATTTGATGACGAACAGGGTACCTGACAAGTCGCTGCTGTCGTGGCTAGTGTCCTGTTAGCGCACACAGGGCTTTCTCCGACGATGGCGACAACTTGTGGCAGCTTTGGGCAGCTGACGGTGGTCGCAAGGGTTGGAGGGCACGCGCGTGTGGTCATTTGGGTCGACAAAGATGTCTCCGGGACGACCATAAGACGTGGGATTTGTTGATGGATAGAGAATAGGTCCCCACTGAGTTTTGTTATAGGTGGCTTTTTAAATCCTAAATTTATTGATATATGCTCATCGATTCAGCCTAGATTCAATCTAATCTAGTTTTGGATTTACATAAGATTTAAATTCAAAAGATTTATATGAATTCGATTAGAATTCAAAATTATTTCGAATTAGCTTCCTAGCCATTCCCATCCGAGCTCTACTCGGTTGAAGAATATGTTAAAAATTTCAAAAAAATAGAGGTTGACAAGGAGCTTTGTTACTGTGCTTTTGGGGCGTCTAATGACTGCTTTTGAGTGGCTGAGTCAAATACTTCTTTATTGCAGCCTTTCTGGGTAGCTCGAAAAGCTATAACTAAAAACTTAGTCAAATGCCTTAATTAAATGAGGTTCATTGTGATGAATTCTAGGTTCATCCAATTAACTCGGGAATTTTGACAAACTGGCACGTGGCGTGCGGGTTGGACCACACACAGCTTATATAAAAGTGAGTGGATTTTAATTTTTTTCTTGTATATATATATATATATATATATATTTTATATATATATATATATATATATATATATATATATATATATATATAAAATCTAAATTAATTAAATAAATATTTCTAAATTCATAAAAAATATTTGTAAAATCGTTTAATAATTAATATGTACGATATACATATTTGATTGAAACTATTAGCAAAATCATAATAAAAGCTATTTAAAATTTTGACACTGTAAAAATAAAGTTTCAAAAAAATATTTAAAAAATAACAAAAATATTTTTTTAGAATATTTAGCAAATGAACTTACAAACATTTATTTTTGTATACATATCTTGTAGCTTTTGCTACCAAAATATTGACAAAACCTAAAATAAAAAATCCAGTGATAAAAATACTGAAGAATATGTTAGAAAGAAATTAAAATTTTCAAAAAAATGGAGGTTAACAAGGAGCTTTGTTACTGTGCTTTTGGGGCGTCTAGTGATTGCTTTTGAGTGGCTGAGTCAAATGCTTCTTTATTGCAGCCTTTCTGGGTGGCTCGAAAAGCTATAACTAAAAACTTAGTCAAATGCCTTAATTAAATGAGGTTCATTGTGATGAATTCTAGGTTCATCCAATTAACTCGAGAATTTTGACCAACTGGCACGGGGCGTGCGGGTTGGACCACACAAAGCTTATATGGAGGTGAGCTTTTTGAAGAAGTCATTATTTGTTGCCAGTTGACATTCCGCTATCATGATCGATCCTGACATAGCTTCGGACGGCCATAGGCCTTACAAAAGTTGTCTGTTGGTTGTAGATGTCTTCGTTCAAAGAAGTCGATGCCTTGGTGAAGAACAACTTCAGAGTTTCGATATGCGCTTGAGCATTTGGCGAGATGGGTTTGAACATAAATGACATCTTGAGGGTCTTTGAGGCCCAAGATACTGGATTTGGATAGATTGCTGGCCCTTCGTTATGCTACAAGAGCCACAAGTTGTGCTGTGAGCCTTACGTAGGAGTTGCATCCCCGTTCTGTTCAATAACTGCTCTATTAGCCATATTAGAGCGGGGGTACTGCGAACTTGACTAGGAAGTGGTTTGCTCTGACGAGAAGGGGACCTGCGCTTTTCTAAGCTATACTTTTATGTACTGCGCACTTAGGATGAGTAGATAGCCTTATATGTAATCATGAAGAATCCATAATATATCTTTATAATCATGATTTTAATAAAGTATTTTCTTTTATGCACTTCCTTCTCTTGTGATCTGAGTTCTGATATACGCATCAATTTGGTGCCTCCTATGCTTCTCCGAAGTATGTGAAGTGAATGATGTCTCTTGCGCTTTTGTTGATGTTTGCACTTTTTTATGCTTCTACAGTGGCGAGTCACAAGGCGGTGCAAACAACGACAAACGAAAACTGGTTCAGCTTGGACCAACTTTCATAAAATGCTTGCCTCATACAAACTGTTGTCATCCATGTGCTGTAGAAATTGAAGATGATAGAGGACATGTTGGGTACACGTTAGAGTTGTTTTGGGGGAGGTTTGATCGATAAAAAGTATAGAAACAAGGATGCAAAGTTGACCAAAATGTTATTCAGAATTACTATTACGGCTGAAAGTAACTCTCAAGTTTGGCCCTCCACAGGCCAAATAAATGACATTAGCTCCTTGGGATCATATTAGGGTTGAAGATGGTGTCTTGGGGTCGTCGTAGAGGTGGTGGCTCGTAGAGATGTAGTAAAAAAGGATGTAGGAAGCTGCTGTGCACAGAGATGAGGATGATGGCTTGGGGTTGATTGTGTGGTCAATTTTAAGGGTTTGGGGAAAGGTGGCTGGCCAAATCTTGCTAGTCATATATAAGGTAAGAAAGATATTTGTGGAGGATGTAATATTTGCTTTAACCTCATATTGGCTATAGAAAAAGTGAATAAAATCAATCTAAAATATTCACATTAGCCTAAGGAAATTTAGATTAGGCTCTATAAGTCCAAGATTGGTTAGTTTCGGGTCCGTGTGTCTAATTGTGTTTCAAAAAGCTCGAAAGGCATATTTTTTGACTTTTGTGTATAAGTGGCACATAATAAATCAATTGAGTGGGACACGAGTGGATGTGTATTAGGCTCAAAGGTGATTAAAACCAGAAGATTTGAGTTAAGGTTGGGTCTCCAATTTTAATTGCAAAGGACAACAGTAATATGGTCGATAATAAAATTAGGCCTTTTAACCTGAATTATGTGCAATAAAAATAGAGTACAAGAAGACATATTTTTGTAGGACGTTATAGGTCTAAATGACGATAGACTCTTCTAGATCATGCATATAAAATTTGTTTGGAGAAACCGACTTATGTTGTGTTCCTAAAATCCATGGTACGGGAAAGGAGCTTAATGGCCCTAATTTAAAATAGAATTTTATTTAATAATAATAATTAATCTTATTAAATATCAAAAACAAATCCCCAATTCATGAGACTTAAAGAGTACTTCCATTGTGGCAAGAAGGGTCACATAAAGCAAAATAATTTCATTTGGAAGAGAGATAAGAAGGGCGATAAAGGGAAGTAAAGTGAGAACACAACAACGGCCTCCTAAGCACATGGTGTTGATGTGATTATTGTGGGAGGTGAAGTTGTCTTGAACCTCACATATGATGAAAATTCATGGCTGGTGGCCCTAGGGGTTCCAGTGTACTTATCTCACAACAGGACATTATTTGCTACTTACACAATAAGAGACTGAAGTGTGGCAGATGAGCTACGAAGATCTGTCAAATGCTAATACAGTTGGAGATGTGTACTTGAGAAAAAAAGGTGCAACCCTTGTTCACAAAGGTATTCGCTATGTCCTCGATATTTGTTTCAATATGGTATTGTTTGGAAAATTGGATGATGAAGGATTCTTCAGTCTCATTGGGAATTATCAGTAGAAGCTTTCCAGAGGTTCGATAGTAAATGCCAGAGGAAGAAAGAAGTTTGGTCTCTATTATACATAAAGGATGGCACAGGGGACACATGAGGTGAACATAGTCAGTGATACGTCTACCGAGTAATGGCATATGCAGGTTAACCATATCAGTGAGATGGAAATGAGCTACTTATTAAACATAAAAATGATTTCGGATATCAAGTCTACAAAATTAGAGAAGTGCATGTACTATTTATTTGGAAACAAAATAAGGTGCCTTTCCAAAGTCACCCATCTTCAAGGAAGTCGACATTACTCTAGTTAGTTCACTCGAATGTCTGCAATCCAATTAAGGTAAAAACTATTGGTGGTGCTTCTTATTTTGTAACTTTTATTGATGATTGTTCAAGAAAAGTTTGGATATATACTATAAAGACCAAAGATCAGATGCTACCTACTTTTAAAGAGTTTCGACCTCCGTTGAAAGGGAGATGGAAAAGAAGTTAAAGTATACTTTGTCCGATAATAGAGGTGAATACATTGGTCCCTTTGATGCATACTGCAAAGAGCAGGGGTTCAACACCAGAAGACTCCACCAAAAACACCTCACCTCAATGGTGTAGCAGAGCATATGAATAGGACACTGATAGAGAGGGTACGATATTTATTGTCAAAAGAAAACTTAATAGACAATTATTGTGGTGATCAGGCTCTCAACGTTGCTGCTTATGTTATTAATTTGTCTCTTAGTGCTCCTTTATAGGGTAATATGTCAGATTAAGTATGAGCTGGCAAGGAACCATCATACAATCACCTTCCAAGGTTTGGTTGTAAGGCCTTCTTGTATGTATCGAAGGACGAGAGATCCAAACTTGATCTGAAAATGAGGTAGTGCATCTTTGTCGACTATGGTCAGAATGAATTTGGCTATAGATTCTGTAACCCGGTGGAATGAAGGCTCTATAAATTAGGGATAGGACATGGTATTTTTCGAGGATCAGACCATGATCAACACTCACGATTCCGAGAAGCCTTTTAAGGCTGAGGAATTGCCTGAGTTAGAGTCATCATGCTTTGAAGTGTTTCCAAAAAAACTGTAGAGAATATAATCGTGGGAGAGCTAGTACATTGGGATGCTCCCAACCTTTATCAGCCAACTGATGGTGGTTAGGGTGACCCTCAAGAGGATGAGCATGCCGTAGAGGCGGTTCCTAAAAGGAATGAGGCTGTCGGTATACAGCCAGTACCAAAGATTCTATCGAGGAGAAGTATGAGAGAGTATCGACCATCAATGAGGTACTCACCAGATGAGTATGTGCTACTGACTCACGAAGATGATCCCAAAAGCTTCTCACGGGCGATGGAATACGAATTCATGCAGTAGTTGATTTAGGCTATGCAGGAGAAGATAAGTTTCTTACAAGCAAACTATACTTATGATCTGGTGCAGTTGTCAAAGGACATGAAGGCTTTGAAGAATCAATTGTTGATTAATATGAAGTAGATAGATGATGCAACTTGTCTTCGATACAAAGCAAGGCTGATAGATAAAAGTTACAGTCAACGAAATAACATGATTGCGATGAGATTTTTTTGTCGATCGTCAAGTTATCATCTATTCTGTTAGGGCTAGCATCATCAGTCAAGTTCAACTTATAGGTTGAACAGATTAACGTGAAGACGACATTCTTTCATGGTGACTTAAGGAGAATTATACATGGAGCAACCATAGGGATTCTGTGAACATGGTAAGTCATATTTAGTTTGTCGGTTGAAGAAGAGATTGTATGGTCTGAAGCAGGCTCTGTAAGCTCCATAGATTTTTAGCCATGGATTTTTTAATATAGTTATTAATAGATATTTTCCTGCTATTATTTTTTATCCTTAAATACACTTTTCGTATATTTGATTTTTTTAGCATAAGAAATGTCAATCTCTAGAAATGCCCTTCAAGAGTTTTGATATAGACAAGTTTATCTTTATTTTATACATCATTTTTCACTCAAATATGTTCTCTTGTATTCTATACTTTTATCGCATAACTTTTGGGTCAATTTAGGACATTTGACCTTCTACCATAATTGTTCACCCAACTTTCAATTTAATTTTGAGACTCGACATCGATCAAACACATTCGACCAAATATATGATTCTGATCTATTTTGAGCCTAATACACATATCTAATGGTGTCCCACTCAATTGATTTCCCATATGCTATTTATTTTCAATGGCACACAAGACGCATTTATTGTATTTTCGGAGTTAAATCTTTTCGATAAATTGTTTGGACTAAACCCTAGCCCAAACCATTAGTGGAGCCTATCTAGGGCTGCCAAAATTAATTAGAGATATATTTCTTTGATTTATTGACATTTAATAAAATTCTACATCAATGAAACCCATGCATTTTTTACTCAATCTTCCACCTTTCCAAATTTGGAAGTTTCTTTGAATTAAATAACCGTGTAAGTTGATTAGATGTCCAAATCTCCACCAAATCAATTCAAACCTCCTCCATTCAAACCCTAACCCATAAGAGGACCAAACCTTATATATAAAAGATCTCTTTCTCCATGCACCTCTTCCAAATATTCTAAATTCGACCACCCCTTGCCATTGGTCAACGACACAAGCAAGCTTTGGCCGACCAATTCAACCAACTTTTTCTTGACTTTTATGAACTCCACCACCTCCATGATGACTTCAAGAAACCCCTCTATAACCCTATCAAGCCCTGAGGTGTTTTGCCCACTTGTTTGGTCATTTGGAGGCCGAACATGAAGGTTATTTTCAACCATAACAAAAATGTCAAACCCAGGTTGCTCATCTTCTTCGAGGGGTTTCATATAATTTTTCTCATCTATTTCTCCTAGAACCAAAACTAATATACAGACCCATGTGTCTACTTTGACGTCCAATTGCTAACTCACACCGTTCGTTCGGTTTGGCCGTGGCATCCGTTGCACTGAAATGGGTTCAGATTTTACCAATTTTGGTGCGAGGATCTCTATGGCGACTTTCAAACCCGTTTGATCTTGAACAACTCATTGGTAATGACTTGACATCCTACTTTATTATCTAGTATTGCCTAATATTTAGATTTACAAGTTATTCATGTGTTTATGCTATAGTTTTCGTGGTGCTAGTTTTTTGGACACTGAAAAGACGCCAAAATATGGCTATTTGATCTCTAAACTTCGTATAATTTTTCTATAATTTTTGTCAAGTGATTTATGATGAAAAATTATATCATTCCCTGACTAATTCTGAATTTTCTAGAATATTAAATTTCCAAATTTGTTTTGCATCGTCCGATTCTAATTGGTTCAACATTTGGCATAATTGAGTACTAGTTAAGTATGGTATTTTGATGCTAATTTATCTTAGAACCGCAGATCTAGTAGGCACAATCAAAGGCTATCGACAGATGAACCCAAAGCCATTTAAAGGTAATGAGATGCCAGAGGAGATCACCGAGTGGATGATCAACACCCAGAAGCTTTTAGACGCTTCACAGTTGCCAGAAGACTTACATATGACGGTCGTGAGGACTCAGCTTGAAGGAATTGCACATCACTAGTGGGAGTCATTCTAGCGAGACACCGACAGAGGTTAGACTTGGGGAGAATTTTTTTGAATATTTCAAAGCGATATAATTCTCTGCTACAGTTCGAGACGTTCTCTACAATCAGTTTTTCAAATTTTTTCAAGCAGAAAAATATGACCGTAGACGAGTATGATGCAGAATTCAGTTGTCTCAATAGGTTCAGTACCATCCTGATACCAAACGAAGTAGTGAAGGCATGGAGGTTTCATCACGGATTAACGAAGGGGCTCCAGACGTATATTACAGCACAGTCTAGAGTTTCGTATGCCGAGGTGTTAGCAGAAGCCCGTCTTCAGGAGGCTATCAACAAAGATCTAGTACTTCTGAAGTGCCCTACTACCGCAGCCGCACCAACCAAAGAGAAGCAAAGAGGACCCATCCGACAGCCAGGAGGAGTTCATCAACAGAGAGTCACTCGGTATCTAGTACAGGAGCTCCCGACTTGTCATTATTGTGGCAAGAAGGGGCATGTTTAGAAAGACTGCAGATAGAGACTAGGTTAGTGCCTGATATATAGATCTGGTCAGCATCGAGCCAAGGAGGGTCCTCAACATCAAGACGGAACATTGCAGATACTATAACGACTAGTATCTCCAGGACCCATGCCATTCATTCTAGCAATTGAAGCGTCGCCACCCCTACCTCAGAAGGATACCAAAGAGAACCACCCTTGCCACCAACTGCCACATTTCCGGTTAGGGTTATTTTTGACCAACATAAATTTTGGCATTAATGTGCCATTATCATGACAATTAATTTAAGTTAGAAATTTCCTATTTAGTTGTACCCTAGTCATGGCTAGTTTAGGTGCAAGCATTAAATTAGGTCCAACTACTTATTGCCCTTAAAATCCTTCTACTAACTAATCGCCATGTGGGAGATTAGGGCCTAACCAAACCCTAATTAAACCTGCACCAAGACCATATGGTCGGCCACCTATAGAATAAGGTTTTTTTCATTTTCCCTCTCATTCCACCCTCTCCAAAAAATTTTCCAACTTTCCTCCATGGTGTGCTAAGGAGTTGGGGAGCACAAGGAGGCTTGGTGGAGGCTCTAGCAAGGTTTTGGGAGCTACTTCTTCTTCCTCCTTCCCCAAATTCGTAGGTCCTTGTGAAGGCACTATTCTCCATAGGTATGATTATGTAAAATAGAGAGATAGAGTTAGTTGTGTTGTGTGAATAAAATAGCTTCCCCTACCCCCTAAACTAAAATATGTAATGTTCAAAAACTCGAATGTTAGACCAACAGTAAAAAAGAGAGACTATTTAATAAAAAAATACAAGAACTAGCTGTCAGTGGAGTTGGCGCCCCTCCCCTCTCTCCTAGGTGGTGCCAACTCTAATGGCGCCTCAATTACCTCTCTAACTTTGGGTCGCCATTGAAGTTTACGCATGGTCTATGCAATCCTTATGATGCCAATTTTAGTGGCGCCTCACCCATTCTCACCTCATGAGCCACTTGAGATGGTGTTTCATCCCTCAATATACAAATTTTTGAGATTCTTCCTCTTCAGAGAAAATTAGTTAAATTTCTCCCTCGTGTTCGGAATATTTTGAACTGATAAAGATGGACTTTTGTATGTGCGGTGGGTTAGCTAGTTGGACTAGGCTGGAATAAGTTTAGTAAAAGTTCAAACTTTGATGGGATGTATGCTGGTATCAGATGAATTTTTCTTGTGAGATGGAGCCCATTTCAACCTATGTGTTGTTCTGCCCTTGTTCATAAAGATACAGATGTTGGGTGGGAATGGCAGTTTAAATCATCTGCCTATAAGATTTAGATTTTCTGTTGTTTGGTATTGTATATGCAAATAGGAGGCTGAGCGAGAAAAGATCGAGAATAAATTTTTTAATTACCAAAAGTAGGATGATCCAGTGACCGAAGCCTTTGGAAGAGGAAGTGCAAAGCCCCTAAAATTTTTCTATTTTTATTTAATATTAGTATTGGTTTCTTTTTTTTTTCTATCGTACATCGCGTGTGAGTTTGCAAGTTCGTATTTGTACGTCACGTGCGAGTACGTGTTTGCGAGGTAGCATTTTTATATATTCAAATGTTTATTAAACGATTATTTTTATAGAAAATAAGTTATTTTCAAGTATAAGAAAAATATTCTTTTTGCGTATAAATTATAAAATGTGCCGCGTCGAGATTTTTGAAAACTTTACTTATTATAAAAGGCTACCCCATATAGAAAACTATTGTTTCATGTAAGTATATTATTCGCGTCGAGTGGCATAAAGTTTACTTCATGTCCACTTTGGTTTTTACGAAAATTTATTTTTATTTGGTTTATTTACTTGTAAAAAAAGTATTTCGAATATTTAAACATTTATAGTAATTTTTGAGATTTATTTATTATTATTTAATATTTCCAAAAATATATTTTAAACTAAGTTTGATTTAATTAATTATGATAATTTATATTGGAAATGATTTTACTTTAGATAGAAATTATCTAGATTTGAATTTGATTTTACGGTTTATAATTCAAATTAAAGATAAAAATACATTTTTTGTTTTAAATTGTGATTACGATATTATTGAGCTAGTTTTAAACTAATTTAAATTAAATGACGAATTATCTAGAGGGGGATTTAAACTCTCCCCGTCATTATCTAAATAGGAGCCTCCACTTCTTATATAAGGAGAGGCTCATTATTCACTTTTCGATGGTCTCCACAATCATCTCCACAAATTTTCCATCACAACTGAGACATCTTGCATCGTGTTCGTGCATCGTGTCCGTGCCGTGTCCTCCTTTCCATCTACTATTTTCTTCCATTACAAATACAATGTTTCCCCGTGTTCGACAAGCCGGACGCAATCATGTTCCCGTGTCGCGTAGGACACCATCCACGCCACCAACCGCAGCAACCTGCCTCACCACCGTCCTGTCGTCACCTCCATGGCGGACTTCCCCACACCAGAACCAGAACCCATTATCAATTCACTGCTGCCAACGTCCTAGACTCTATCCCGGCCTCCTGCCGTACCCTGCTATCAACCATCACAGCCACGACCACCACCACCCTACTACAACCAGTCGTCGCCACCCCCAATTTCTACGCCAATCGACCCGAAACTCCTAAACCACTACCATCACCCCTGGTCGTGACACCCGCTCTCCTACCCGTCCTCCTCTCAACCGTCGTCGGTCGTTCGTACAATAAAGCTGCCGACCAGCCACGGCCAAAGCTGCACCTCCGCCACCATTATTGTCGCCACCAGTCACCACTGTGGCGCAACAACCCCCACCATTTATACCACCACCATCACCAGGAAATTAAAGAGAAGTAGAACCCTAACCTAGAGTTGGTCGACTCGTCGCCATCGCTCCGACCACGGGGCGCCGAGCCGCCTCTGTGGACTCTCCCTTCGAAACCCGATCCTCTCCGTGCCAGATCCCCTCGCCGTGCCGCCGCCCGCAGAGACCTCTGCTGACCCGGTACAGCCCTCTTCTTCGTATGACAATCGAACCACGCCCGCAACTACGATTGGCGAGCACCGCACCCCCGCAGTCGAGCGCAGTTTCGACGACCCCCGTCGGACGGAATTGTAGAGGTCCGCGTCTTCCGTACCGTCGGTCCGGAAGCCGGCTGAACCCCGCCGACCACCAGCCCAGATCTAGCGCCTCCATTTCAGCAACCGTGCCTCCCAACGCTGCTAGCGCGCGCCCTGCCAAAAAACCCCCGCGTCTCCACTTCCTTCCGCCGAAACCTCAAATAACCTCTCTCCCCGGCTCTCTCTCTCTCTCCTGTTGAATTGGGGGGAGTGACTATTTAGGTTTTTTAAGGGTTTTATTATTATTATTATTATTATTATTATTATTAAAAGGGGGGAGTGACTGTTTAGTTTTTTTAAGGATTATTATTAATTAGGATTATTTTTTTATTATTATTATCATTAGTGTTATAGTATTATTATAGTTGTTTTTCTTAACTGTATATATGCATTAAATAATTTCAAAGAAAAATATAGATGTGGGTTGGGGGTAGTTCTATACCCTAAGAATATTTTTCCCAATGATTAGATAATTATCTATAAATATTCTAGCTCATAAAATGTAGTTTTCAACTTATAAAATGATTTTTCTGGTACTTTTGAAGTATTTATCCGAGAAATATTTTTACTTATAAAAATATATTTTTATCCCGAAAATCCTAACCTTGACAAACTTCGAGTTTTAGTTAAAATGATTCTTTTATATATTTTGGGTATTATCTAAAATATATTTTGACTAATAAAAAAATCTAGTTTTAAATATTATAAATATTTTCTAAAATACTGTACATAACTTCTTCTTTTTCCTCAAACTCTCTCTTCGATTATCATCACCAATCATAACGAAACTGTACTTTCCTATTTTTTCGTAAATTGGACCCTTACACGTCGGCCTCGACAAAGGACAAACAGGACTTGCTCGATTATCGCACCACACCAGGCGACATACCAGGCAAGACACCGTTTTTTTACTATTTAATTTCTTGCTCAATATCATGCATGTTTTATTTCTTATCAAGTTGTTCTTTCAAAACTATATGTAGATGCAAATTACTATATTTTATACAATTGGTTTAGAGTTAAAGGGACTACCATATGTTTAGAGCATCTCATAAATTGTCACGATGTGCCACGGGTTGTGTGAGAGTTGTTAGTCGCATATAGTTTCGGACTTGCATATCGACCGTACATCGGTGCGTACAGGTCGTGCATTAGGATATAACTGCTAATAGATTTGTGTAGAAGACTTGGCAGTTATTAAGGATTAAACAGTATCGTGGAGATGACACATGTATAGTATCATGGGGAGGGAGGGGACAATTATTAGCGTAGGGGCTACATGTTTAGTAAACACATAGATTTGGGCCGATAGTGTCTCATATGAGCGCTACTTACTGCCCCGGGGCCGATAGTGACTCGGATGAGTGCTACTTTCTGTCCATGGCTGATTGTGTTCTTATGAGCGCTACCTACTGCCACTCCCTCTCTCCATCTATGCTGAACACCTAAGCTCCTGCGTAGAACGTTGTCTTCGAAACTGCATTCCACATAGAATGGTTAGGAACCTTTACTCATGCATACTTTTCTGTTGAGCTTTATTATTCAGTTTATTGGCATGATATTATGTGTCTTGTTACGTCCTCCTGAGGACCTGGTGATCTCTCCAGGTATGTTTCGTGGTTTCATGCAGGTGCTCTAGCTAAGGTCATTCCTTCCTTCGTGATGATTGCTCTTGTAATTGTCATTTGCTTCGCTCGACCAAATCATTTATTTGTATATTTTTCTTAATTAAATTGGTTGGTAGCGGATATGTCTCCGTCCAACGTTTATAAAAATGACTTTTTGATCATATCATTAAACCTTAGTAATTGTGGATAAGATTTATTTAGTTTGTCATGGCTTTCTACATTTTACAGCTTATGTATACATACGAACATCTCTTATACTCGTATGTATACAGCTGGCAAGATACGTATCTAGCCTCTTCTATTTTGGGACTGGGGCGTTACAGGAAGAGTAGATATTACCTTAACTTTGTTAGCTCAATGATTGTATCATATTTTTGAATATAGCTAATCAATTAAATATAACATAATAATATCACTAATACTCATGTAATCACTCTTATGTTGCTACTTAAGCTTAGCATTATCCTATTGTTCATTAAACTTATCATACTGTTATATTCCTTCGTTCGCCTAACATGTATTTGCAAACAAACAGTAAGCATGATCAAACTAGGACATGTACATATGCAATGAAGAATTAATAATGGGCCAAAGATGGTGTTATACAAAAGGATTTCTCTGAATCGTCCAACGAACTATCCAGATCTGTTTATCTTTGGACAACTACCGTCAAGAAAAAGGTGTCTTTAAGTCAGCTCAAATGTCAGAAGAAAGACGTCATCAAAGTGCTCGTGTCCTTATATTTTATTCTTTATTTTATCTTTCTTTTATAGGATAATATGTGCATTGAGTCATGCTGGCACATCGTTGGCTTCCCATACCCTATTCCCCAAAAGCCTACCTATTAGTTCAGTCCACAAACCAAAAAGCTAGCCCATTCAAAAAGAGCCCAAAAATCTACTAAAACTTTATTTGACCCGATTGGTCAAAGGGCAACTTAACTCGGACCGAGTTCTGTACGAACTCGGACTGAACTCGGTCACTATGATCCAGTCTCCTATTAGATCAGGTCACCTTGTTGAATCAGCTCCAACGTTCAAATTTATGAACGTTAGGCAACCGAACTCTGCCAGAGTTCGGTCCCCAGAACCTTATAAATAGAAGCGATTCCCCATTCACTTCATATCATTCTATTCTCTTCTCTTCTATTCCTTAAGAGTTCTTATAGTTACTTAACATACATATCTTGGCGTTTACGACTCCTAGCCAAGCAAGTGTTAGTTTGATTCGATCTAGAAGTTGCTTCGAGTTGTAAAGAAGGCTTGAAAACTAGTTCATTTTTATCTTGTTCCTGAAGTCGACAAGTCCTTCGAATTAAAGGCTTACAAGTTGAAGTAGTGCTCTTCGGATAAAAAGCACGAGTTGTAAGGAGCTGCAAGTCCTTCGGATTCAAAGCTTGTATTTTACAAGATAGTGGATTCAACATCAAGGTAGAGTAATCGAGGCTGGACTAGTCCTCTTAAAGGGAAACCAGTATAAACCTTCGTGTTTGTGTTTGCTTTTTGAACCCATTTATATTACATGTTTATTTTTACTGCTTACTTCACATTAGTTTGATTATTGCCATAATTAATTTTTGAAGTAGAGATTTTTATTTTGCTGCATACATGCACTCTCTTCATCCCCAAGAGGTGCTCAAAATCCCTACAAACTTGTCCTATATATATAATATAAAAATTTAAAAAAGTAAATAGTAAAAAATAAAATAAAAAGTAATATATATATGTATATATAATGCAGGATGGAATTGGGAGAGGGTCAGAGATTGGCTCGGCCAGCCGGCGGCCGACGATCTCCTGGCAGCTAACCTGCGGGTCCCCGACTCGCCTGACTCCTGGAGATGGTCCCCTAACCCAAGTAGGACCATCACAATGGCTTCCGCCAGGATCGTCGCTAGAGGAATTGGCGTGCCGGACCCCACGTACGCTAAGTTTTGGCACTCTTGCATTCATATCAAGTGGTCTATCCTTATCTGGCGTGCTCTTCGCCGGAAACTTTCGACGGACGACTCCATCAGATACATCGAATTTTTCCTCACATACAGATGCCACTGCTGTACGGACCCAACTTCGAAATCGGCTGAGCACATCCTTCGTTTTGGAGATCTCGTGAATCAGATTTGGCTTATTCTTCACAGTAGACTTAGTATGGTCCCTCCGACTGGGGGCTTCCATGTTCTCCTGACCAGCTGGAGCTGCTCCCACGGCCATCAGATCGTCGTAGCCGCTGGTACTTGGGTCTTATGGGAGAATAGGAACAAATTCAGATACGAAGGCCGTCAACTCCCCCCTCCTCAATTATTCGGAGAGGTCGTCCGAAAATTCTCAAAGCGAGGAGGCGATGCTCTCACGTCCCCAACACTTTTTGGGAGGCCCTTCTTTAGGTTTCTTCCGGGTTCTCGTGCTTCTCCTGTCAGTGGGCATCGAGATCCGGTTCCTTTTTGCGCTGCCCGCGTAGTTCGTTTTGTTTTGTTCTGGCCGCGTCTTGCGCGCTTACTTGTATAGGCTTCGGCATTTTGCACCTATTACTTCAGTAAAGTTTTGGTTCTCTAATATATATATATATATATATATATATATGTTATTATTTGGATAAATTCAAATATGGATGCCCTTATTCATACCTACAACAACTTCTATATCATTCTCTATATATATGTTATCAATGAGACAAGCTACTTATAGATTTCTGGTTACCAATTTCTTCTATTTATCTCTCATTTTCACAACATGTTATCAGCATTATTGCTAGAGGAGTTTTTGAGCCCACCACGACTTTTAGGAAGGCTAGGAGTCCATTCTCAAGACATAAATGATCTGAGTCGACGGAGGATGCTCCTAGTGGAAAGTACGAACCTGTGGCTAATATTGTGGTTAGTATTTGATTGTCTTTATAATCAAATAATTTTTTGGTAACTCATGCTGTATTATTCTATATAATCTGGGCATAAAATAAGGAAAAAAGTATATATTGTTATATTCATGTATCCGGCATGCTCTCTTGGAGGACTTCCATTCATCGACTAGACTTTGACCTTTAGAAGACTTTGTTTCATGCTTAGAATTTAACTTAGATAAAGGATCCTACATGCATATAATCCCACCAGTGATTCTGATATAAAACATTGTAACCCATACTTCAGATGAATTTACTTCGTGCTCATTATTCATGCTTCCATTCAGAGTTTTAGTAAGAAAGATTTGATACTTTTATATTTTTAAACCAAAAAATAAAATTGTTGTTATCGACTAGATATGTCATGTTCCTCTAGTTATTTGATAAAGGACCACATGTTTCTATCTCTATCTAAACTTAATTTTATATTGGATTGAATAGAAGTAACGTTCATATGTGTTGTTTTTCACCATTTAATCAAATTAATATCAGAATCTAGATTGTATTGAACTAAGAAAAATCAGTAGAGTTTTTGTTATATTATTGGTTTGGACTTAGAAACTTATTTTATTTGAATTTTAAAATAAGGGAGAATTTCTAATATATTATAGACGGTGATCATGAAAACCCTAAGCTATAGCAGTCATCACCCCTTACATATGCTGCATAAACCAAGTCAACCACCTCCTTCTATCCTTCATAGCGAACTACTGGCAAGTTTGCAACCACGCCTCCTTTGCTTTCCTCTCAACAAAAATGTGTCGTTACTCTCTGTCATTGGAAGTCGATCACCATAGCCATGTAGGACCGTTGAGCACCTCTAGAGTGGGGTAAATAGAGTGAGTGCGAGTGCAGCAGAAAATAATCACCAATTAAAAAATTTAAACTATGACAGTTTATAAGAGACAATAAATATAAAGCAAGAGATAAAGAGATCAAACTCAGTGACACAATGATGTATAATGGTATCCCTCTGAGAGGACTAATCCAGTCTCGAGTACTCTTGTTCGATGTTAATCCACTAAGGCACAAGCTAATTGAGAGCTTGTAGTCTCTTACAATACCGTACTTGGTGACAAGTGCATAACCAACTTCACAACATCGTGCTTGGTGACGAGCGCACGACCGGCTTCACAACAAGGATGATTGTTGTACTTTGAACAACCTCTTTACAACTCTTGAACACCAAAAGACTGTAGATCGAAGTAGATATTACTGGCTTTTGGATAAGAGGAGTATAGGTGTGATTTGAAAACTTTAGATCGATTGAAAATACTTATTGAATAGAGAAGAGAAGATGAAGCATGAATGAGTGATTTGAAAAATAAAAAAAACTTTCTTCTATTTATAGGTGTTTTTTGGGACCGAACTCGGGCAGAGTTCTGGCAGAGTTCTGATGCAAAGATTTCGCATATGTACTTGCATACAGATTTGGAGGCAACGGATATTTGAATTCAAACTAACCGAACTCGGGCAGAGTTCGGACCGAACTCAGGCCGAACTCGGTTTTGAGTTCTGTCTAAGATAATTTTAAAATATTTGTCAAATTCTGTTGCAAAAAATAATTTTAAACTTTTGGTAAAAATGAAATGGAAATAAGTAGACTATTTAGAAATGTGGACTGAGATTAACCTAAGCCAGTATTACCTAGTCGATCTTACAATTTAAATCCTAGACTCAATAAAGATAAAATACATAATTAATTATAAAATGACTTAGACTGGATCCCATTGAGATTAATCTTTAGATTGATGATTTATGTGCATGATGATGTGGTACGACGCTCGTTGATATTGATTTCACACGTCCTGAAATAATTAGCAGTAGTTCATATATTTTGTGTATTGACTTAAGTTCATGTCGATTATTGAAATCGATTGTGACCATAGAATGGGCCAACAATCTCCCCTATTTTGATAATTGACAAACTTGAGTCTATACCAAAATATATCAAAAAAGAGAACAAATAAAATGTACCTGAAAAAAATATGGTTGGTTTTGTAGTGGATTGGATTGTATGCTTTGGATTGTGGAATATACTCTTTCTCCCCCTTTGTCAATATAAAAATGGCTTTGGCTCCCCTGTAATGTATGAAGCCAATAATTTACAACAAACAAATAAAGTGAAGCTAGAGATAACCAAATAACACAAAGTGTATAAAAAGATAACTAGTACTAAATAAACTAGAATATCATGCATAATAATGTCTCACTGAAAGGAAAAAGGTAAAATCATAAAGTGCTAAATATGTATAACTGAAAAGTTTAGACAAAAAAATAAAAACTACATCATAGCATAGATCATCAACTAACATCCTATCCACTATCCACCAACTAGAATCTGCATCACATAGTGGGGTCGTCCCCGCCAGGAGCATCCGGAGGAAAGTAAGCTGTAGTAGGATCGAAGTAAGGGAAAGACGTCTCATCTCGGAAACTGGGGCCTGGGAAGCCTGGGTGAGGAAGGATAGTCACGGGATATGATGGGTCCTGTGAGAGACTCCAGTGGAGATCAGCAATCCCATTCCGCAACACCTGAGCCTGGTAGATGTGGTGGAACTCCGAGTCGAGATAGCTCTGATGACGTTGCACAGAGAGAGCAACAAAGTCATCAAATCGCTGATAAAATCCTGGGTCAAAACCCGAAGCAGGGGCTAGAGCAGCATCAGGAGGAGGATCCTCAGCGTCAGCAGCTGGAGCAGGCTGAGCTCTATTAGGCAGAGGTGGAGTAGGGTATCGATGAGATCTGTAAAGCTCTACAGCAGTGGAGGAGTAGGCACAGGTTTGAAGATCAATATCAAACCTGCGAAAGATGGAGGCCAGGTGCATAGGATAGACCAGGCTGCGTCCTGCATTTCTGCAATTCAGCATCTAGGCCATCATGGTCTTGGGGATAGAAAAAGGAATGCCAAAATGGATATAATATATAGCAGATAGCTCTAAGAAAGTGTTCTTATCAGATGATCCTTTCTTTGGAAGGAGAACAGAGAAAATGAAACGATGGAGTTCATAAAAGTTTTGGTTAAGGTCTTTTGAAAAGAATCTTCTAGGAACTAGTTGTGGATGGAAAATCAGTTCTTTGGAAGATTTAAGTGTGACATCTTCTAAAAATTGGATATGATGGATATCCACAAGAGCTTCACCCACATCAGGAACATGAAAATATTCACTGATGTCAGTGGCGCTGAACTCCAATTCTTGCCCAGCAACACAAGAATAGAAGTTTCTGTTTGGTTTTACCTGCAAGTTGCAATAAAACATACGGACAGCATTGTCGAAGATGTTCTCGGCTACTTCGAAGAAGTCACGATAGTCGAGATGGTCAAATATGGGAGCTTACTCAGAAAAATTAGTAAAGTTGACATAAGCTCCAGCACATATTTTATGGCCAGAGAAAGAATCAAACCATAGGTCAGAAAATTCCTTATCAGGAAATAAACCGAAATCAAAGTCATCTGAACCTAATGGTCTAACAGGACTGAAAAGACTAGTAGGGACCTAGTCAGACGAGGATGATCCTGCTTGTGAGAGATCAACCTGTCTTCTCTGACGTTTGGGAGCCATAGATGAGTAGAAAAGGAAATTGAAGTACCTTGGAAGAGGAGGAAGAAGATGAAGTTGATTAGCCCACTGGAACTCCTTGAAGACTTGAAAGGAAGAAGTAGGAAGGAGTGTTGGAAGGGGTAGAGGATTTTTCATGAAGTAGTTGTGTGAAAAAGATGAAGAGATGAGGGGATTATAAAGGGCTAGGGCCGTCTATTCGGTTCTGGAAGTTGAACAGCGCCGACCGAACTCAGCCCGTATTCGGTCCGAACTCGGTCAGAGTTCGGTCCGAGTTCGGCTACTTGTATTTCTGAGGTAATAAATGCAGTTTCGATATTATAAACTGTAACTTTATGACTTTTGACTTCTACATTTAGTAACGTCTATTATTTTTGGGTTAGCTGTAGGGGTACTATCCCAGCTAACGGAGGTTCACCGGAGAACTCTTAAATACCGCTTTACTTCGACCGTAGTCGTTGTGACAGACAGAACCTTTGTAGGCTTGTCCCAAAAAATAATTTCAGTTAAATAATTTTTGAAGTTTCGAGTCATAATTTTTGACTTCTACACTTTGAATATAAAAATTCAAGTATACCGAGCTCTCGCCTCGTTATGTTAAAACGGTCTTCCTCCAGTAGTTTTGTGAAAATGTCGGCTAGCTGATGATCTTTGTCAATAAACTCTAATCAGATATCCCCGTGTTGTTGATGATCACGTAAAAAGTGATGATGTGTCTCAATGTGTTTTATGCGTGAGTGACATACAGGGATCTTAGCCAGATTAATGGTGCCAGTGTTATCACAATAAATGGGAATTTTAGTGTAGTACAAATTGTAGTCTTCTAGGGCTTGCTTCATCCACAAAATTTGAGCACAACAACATCGTGCAGCGATATATTCAGCCTCGGTAGTTGATAATGCTACAGAATTTTGCTTCTTGCTAAACCAAGAGACTAAGGCCTTTCCTAGGAAATGGCACGTACCGCTGGTACTTTTATGGACTACTTTGCATCCTGCAAAATCTGCATCGAGTAACCTATCAGGTCAAAAGATTTGGTTTTAGGATACCACAAGCCGACTGTAGAAGTTCCTTTAAGGTATCGAAAGATACGTTTAACGACACATAGGTGTGATTCCTTAGGATTTGCCTGGTATCGCGCACAGATGCAAACACTGAACATAATATCAGGACGACTAGCAGTTAAATATAATAAGCTACCAATTATACCTTGATACTTACGCTGGTCGACAAGTTTGCCACTTTCATCAGAATCAAGCTTTGTGGATGTTGCCATTAGAGTTCCGATTGGCTTTGCATTATTGAAGTTGTACTTTTTCAGTATGTCTTTCGTATACTTGGCTTGGTTGATGAATGTTCCCTTTGAGTGTTGTTTGATCTGAAGTCCTAGGAAGAAGTTTAGCTCTCCCATCATACTCGTCTCAAATTCACTCTGCATACACTTAGCAAAATCTTGACAAAGTTTTTCATTAGTAGAACCGAATATAATGTCATCTATATATATATTTGCACAAGAAGAATGTCATCATTTAAGGATTTGATAAACAAAGTTGTATCAACTCTTCCTTTAGAAAAACTATTTTCAAGTAAGAAGGCACTTAGGCGTTCATACCAAGCACGAGGTGCCTGTTTGAGTCCATAGAGTGTTTTCTTAAGCTTAAAGACGTGATCAGGTTTTTGAAAATCTTTAAAATTAGGGGGTTCTTTCACAAAGACTTCCTCTTTTAAAAATTCGTTCAAAAATGCACTTTTCACGTCCATTTGAAATAATTTAAAATCATTAAAACATGCAAATGCACAAAACATACGGATGGCTTCTAGTCTAGCAACAGGAGCATATGTCTCATCATAATCAATACCTTCTTCTTGATTATAACCTTATGCCACTAGACGGGCTTTGTTGCATAGAACTTGTCCATCTTCAATAAGTTTATTTTGGAACACCTATTTGGTACCAATTATTGATTGACCAATAGGTTTAAGAACAAGTTTCCAAACTTGGTTTCTCTCAAATTGATTTAGTTCCTCTTGCATGGCATCAGTCCAAAACGCATCTGAAAAGGCATCATCTATGTTCTTAGGTTCTATTTGAGAAATAAAAGCTACATTTGCAGCTATTTCAAAATCCCTAAGAAAGGAGCGTGTACTTACATCTTTTGATACATCACCTATGATGAATGTCTCTGGATGATCTGGTAAGAACTTTAATGAATCAAATTTTTGAGTCAGATCTTCCACAGGACTCTTCTCAGTTTTTGCTTGTACATCTTCATCATCACTGTCGCTAGATCTGTGACTATTGAGCTCATCAAAAGTAATGTTAATTGATTCTTCAACAATTATAGATAAAAATTCTATTTTTCTTACTCTTAGCAACATATCCGAGAAATATCCCTTCATCTGCTTTAGAGTCGAACTTACCCAAGTTATCCTTGGTGTTCAGGATAAAGCAGCGACATCCAAAAACTTTAAAGTAAGAAATGTTTGGAATCCTTCCAAACCAAAGTTCATATGGTATTTTCTTCGAGATAGGTCGAATTAACACCCTATTTAAAATATGACAGGCTGTACTAACAGCTTCTGCCCAAAAATACTTAGGAAGATTATGCTGATTCAGCATTACTCTAGCCATTCGCTTAGAGTACGGTTCTTCGGCTCCACAACAACATTCTGTTAGAGAGTTTTAGGACAAAAAATTCGTGGTAATATCCACTATCATCTCAAAACTTTTTGAAATCAGAATTTACGAATTTGCCACCATGATCACTTCGGATACGAGTAATCATGAAGCCTTTTTTTTGTTTTGTACCTTTTTGTAAAATATCTAAAATTCAAAAATAGGATCACTTTTGTTTGATAAAAATTAAACCCAAGTAAAGTGAGAGAAATCATCAACAATAACAAAAGCGTAGAGCTTACCGTCAAGACTAGCGACTCTACTAGGACCAAATAAATCCATATGAATAAGCTACAAAGGTCTAGAAGTACTTACAACGTTGATGGATTTAAATGTAGACCTATGTGCTTTGTTCTTTTCACAGTCAGCACATACCATATCTCTTTTGAATGGAATCTTGGGGAGTCCTTTTACCAACTTCTTAGTGCTTAGTCGTGAGATAGTGTCCATATTTGCATGCCCTAGTCTCTTATGTCATAGCCAACTTTTATCTAGATTAGCTACTAGGCATCTTCCTGTATTATTAGTACTCTCCAAAAATAAAACATAAATGCTGTCTTCTCTAATCCCTTTATATACGGGATCACCAGATGACATATCATATATGGTATATTTGTCTTTTATAAAATTGATACCATAACCATTATCAGCCAAATGAGTTATGCTTAGTAGGTAATGTTTCAATTCTGTGACTACACAAACATCCTTTATTACTGGATAAGGAGAAATACAGACAGTGCCATTACCAATAATATTACCTCTCAAATTATTTTCGAAGGAGACGTATCCTTCTTCCTTCATCGATAGCGTGGCGAACAAAGATGCATCACTAGTCATGCGCCGCAAACATCCGCTATCGAGGATCCACTTGCTTTTAGCATGAAAGGGTCGAGGGTCCACCTACAAAATAAGTAGATGAATCCTTTGGTACCTATTTACTGAAGGGTCCATATTGATTAGTCTTAAGTCTCCAAAATAAAGTGTGATTATCAACAAGTTTCCTTGCTAAGCAATACTGTGATATGTGTCCATGTGCACCACAATATGTGCAAGTTAGTTTAGAACCAGTGGTGGTTGAAACTTTGTTGACATGCTTGTTTGGTTTCTTAGAAAACCTATAAGTGAAAGCATGGTGATTGTCGTGTTTCTTCCGTGCTTTCTTATTTTAGTCCTCTTAGGTGTATGCTTAGCATTAAGACTAAACTTAGGCTGTGTCATAGGTATTGCCTGTTTGCCTAACTTGATTTCTAACTTTTTAGAAATCGTAACAGACTCTTCATATCTAGCAGTCATATCTGAGAGTCTTTGTTATGTGACTAAGTGCTTCTTCTTCTCTATGTCATATAACTCTTGTATTTTGACATAGTCTCTTTCTTTCTTATCAACTTTGAGGATAGCCTCAGGATAGTCTATCTTGAGTTTGGCTACCTCTTCCGTGTTACCGGTAGTAGACGTCTCCTTAATATCTTCAATAAGATTGGACAATCTAGCTATCTCGGTTGTGTATGCCTTAATCTCTTTTCGAGATTGCTTATACTTGTCAAGCACAGTTCTGTGATCTTCAAGTAATTCGCTAAATGCATTTTCTAATTCATCGAAAGTAAAATCATCATATAGAGGGTTTGAGGATACCTTATCAAATGCCATAAGACAGACATTTATATTTCTGCAGGGTCTGTCCTCTTCCTCTGTATCACTGGCATCACTTTCATGTCAGATGCTTGTGTTAGCATACTTTTGACTTATTATTGCTTTTCTGCTTGATCTTGATCAGTCATATGGACTGCTTTTCTTTGAAGTTGGACAGTCCTTCTTCATGTGCCCTGACTTCTTGCATCCAAAGCATATGGTTTCATCTTCATTGCTTTCTTGGATATCTTTTTTCCTTCTGTTTGATTTCTCAAACTTTAGGAATTTCCTGAAATCCTTCACTAGTAGGGCTTGTTCATTACCACTTGATGATTCTTCATCAGAATTATTGCATGTTAATTTTATGGCTTGAGCTTTGAAGGCAATAGATTTTCTTTTGGAGTTGCTTCTTCAAACTCTTGCAGATAAAGCTCATGGGTCAAGAGCTTGCCCATCAGTGTTTCCAGAGACATGGTGGTGAGATCGTTTCCTTCAACGATTGTTGTTGCCTTCAGGTTCCAGTTCTTGGTTAGAGCCCGTAGCACTTTTCTGATCTTCTCATGATTGTTTTAATCCTTACCAAGAGATTGCAAAGGATCAGTAATATCAAGGAAACGTGTGAACATCTGTGTAATTGACTCACCGGGTTTCATTTTAAATGATTCATATTCCTGTGTTGGTCTACTGATTTGGATTCCTTCACTTGGGAAGTACCTTCATGTGTTACCTCAAAAAGTTTTCAAATCTCGTGAGATGTTTTATAGGTTGAAACTCTGTTGAACTCTGTTTTGTCAATTGTAGAGAATAGTGCATTGATGGCACGAGCATCTAGACTAGCCTTAGCTTTTTCAGCTTCTGTATATTTGTCATGAGGCTTGTCTACAAGCTGGCCATCAACCACTGTAGGTGCCGGTTTCTTATAACCGTCAATAACTATAGACTAAAGACCAAAGTCAAGAGACTTTAAGAAGAAAGTCATCCTTATTTTCCAGTAGGTATAATTTGTACCATCAAATAGTGGGGGTCAATTTGTGGATTGCCCTTCACCGTTGAATATTGATTTCACGGCTGCTATATATACTCTCTGAGGTTTCTTATATTAGGATATAACCTGCTCTGATACCAATTATAGGAGCGTTGAGCACCTCTAGAGGGGGTGAATAGAGTGAGTGTGAGTGCGACGAAAAATAATCACCAATTAAAAAATTTAAACTATGGCAATTTATAAAAGACAGTAAATAAAAAGCTAGAGATGAAGAGATCAAACTCAGTGACACAGTAATGTATACTGGTATCCCTCTGAGAGGACTAATCCAGTCTCGAGTACTCTTGCTTGATGTTAATCCAATAAGGTACAAGCTAATTGAGAGATTGCAGTCTCTTACAATATCGTGCTTGGTGACAAGTGCACGACCAACTTCACAACACCGTGCTTGGTGACGAGCGCACGACCGGCTCCACAACAAGGATGATTGCTGTACTTTGAACAACCTCTTTACAACTCTTGAACACCAAAAGACTCTAGATCGAAGTAGATATTACTGGCTTATGGCTAAGAGGAGTATAGGTGTGATTTGAAAGCTTTCGATCGATTGAAAACACTTATTGAATAGAGAAGAAAATATGAAGAATGAATGAGTGATTTGAAATTAAAAAAACTTTCTCCTATTTATAGGAGTTTTCTGGGACCGAACTCGGGCAGAGTTCTGATGCAAAGATTTCGCATATGTACGTTGCATGCAGATTTGGAGGCAACGGATATTTGAATTCAAACTGACCGAACTCGGGTAGAGTTCGGACCGAACTCGGTTTTGAGTTCTGTCTAGGAGAATTTTAAAATATTTGTCAAATTCTGTTGCAAAAAATAATTTTGAACTTTTGGTAAAAATGAAATGGGAATACGTAGGCTTTTTAGAAATATGGACTGAGATTAATCTAAGTCAGTATCACCTAGTCGATCTTACAATTTATCCTAGACTCAATAAAGATAAAATACATAATAAATTGTAAAATGACTCGAACTGGATCCCATTGAGAGTAATCTTCAGATTTATGATTTATATGCTTGATGATGCGGTACGACGCTCGTTGATATTGATTTCACACGTCCTAAAATAATTAGCAGTGGTACGTATATTTTGTGTATTGACTTAAGTTTATGTCGATTATTAAAATCGGATGTGACCATAGAATGGGCCAACAAGCCATATATGCGGAAAACCAACTTGTGCTTACGATCGCCTATGGATAAGTTTGAAGAGAGAGAAAGAGAGAGAGAGAAAGAGGAATGTGAAAGGATATAGAGAACAACAGTCAGTAGTATAACTCGGAGGAGGAAAAGGATCAAGCGGGAAAGCCTTAAAAAATATTCCAGGTGTTACAAGATAAGCTACGAGCAACTATCTGTTACATAATATTTATTATTTAAAGGATAAAGAACACATTCCTTTTAATAAAAGCAACTATGCAGCAACAAATATCTATAATGTACATAGTTTGCTATGTATGATCATTGTCAAATACTGAATCCTTTGTGTCAGTCAGAATATTGATAGTTCACGTTCTGGTTAATGACATATGTTACATGACCATATTTCATTTCCATTGGAAACAAATTCTACTGAGTATTTCATGCATAAATATGAGTATACGAGTGTCTGTTTTCATTTAATTTATTTGCTAGAATGTTGAATTATGTTGGAGAAACTATAATTTTATAAGTTTTGCATAAGATAAGCTATTTTCTTGCTTGAGTTTTGTAACACTCCATATGAGTGCATGCATATATGTGTTTTGTAATACTCCATATGAGTGCATGCATATATGACAGGTGTTGCGCTGCATGTCTGCAAAAACCAGTCATCTGCGAACTAAATTTTGCATAATGAAAATACCAATCTGAATGTTGGTATTTCAATAGTGTAGTTGTAAATATCCTAAATTATAAATTTTTAAAGTTGGTGCCATAAGGTTGTTCTATCCGTAGGGATACTAAGAATGCATAATTATCCTACCAACTATCATACACCTGAAGTTATATATTTAGAATTATTATTATTGATTAATAATATCTACGTTTGCTACTATTGATATGATACTGCCATATCTAGAAATTCGTGAAAAAAACTAAATAGAGACATCTAGTACATGACTGATAGTGCTACTACCAACACCATCCTTAAGAATATGATATTTTCGTCCAACAAGGATACTAGTATGAAAGTAGTATCCATAATAGTTGCTCATGCTCATATTATTGAAGGCTCCAAC
>JANAVB010042620.1:1621634-1829134 GCA_029216955.1 Iris pallida | reverse complement strand
GGGTACAATTTGGACACTATGACACAGACACAGATTTGGATGCCCAACATTGTATTGTAGAGTGTTTGGGTCATATCTGATTCATATCTACCTTAACATAGAATTTAAGGAGATCATTATACAAAATTTAGAAAGAAAATAAATAGACACAATGTGGCAAGTGATAATAGAACTCATGGCTTCTCCTGCATCATGTAAGCACTTATATGTACAAATAGAAGGTTGGGTCTGACCATGTTGGATAATATCATGCTTTATGGAATGCCCAAAGATAGACAGCAATTTTATGTCATGGTTTTCTTAATATCTACACTATTCGATTCCATAGGTATCATATATTTCTAAATTAGTCAGTGTATTCATCCTCTTAGATGCTGAAGTATCATATATACATGCTAGTATTTTTAATTATCTCTTACATATTGTGAATTGTCTCACAACAATACATCATAAATATAGTTTTACTATAGATGATTGTTAATTTCGATGGCGAGTCTTCCAAGCAATCAGCTTTCTCAAATAGAGTTAGCATGTGGAACACTTTTGCACGAGCTACAAGTTACATTTTGCTCCTGAATTTTTATAATTTTACAAACTCTTGCCATTATTGCCATATATCTGAGGGCGTCGCTTGGTGACAGTAAGGATTGTTGCTTGAATCCCTAGAGGATGCAGGTTTGAGTTGCAGATATAGCCTTTCCATATATATGGGTTTAAGGTTGAGCACATCTTAACCCCTCCACAAACCCAAGTGGAGGCCTAGTGGAACTGGGACGTCCCATGTATCCTTTTTTTTAGCTCTTGGATAAAGATGTATGAGAAAAGGAAAATGGTGTCACTGCCATTTACTTTTGTTAAAGACAATATGAAATTTGGTTGATTACCTGAGCCTAACAAAGTTTCTCTCGAGTTGGTAAAGCGAACTGGGGACCACTCTAGCCCATTTTGTGATATACGAATAGTAGCTCGGCCATGAGAATCTATGAGTTTTTCAACCCCCGAAGGAAATAACTCTGGCAATTTTATCATCACACTCTAGACTGAATCATATGATGCACAGGCTCAAAACAATGCCAGATTAATATTTACTTAAGGATTGCATACTAGTTTTACTGAGTTAATAAAGCATAATTATGTGTAACACCTTTTAGTCAAATATAGTACTTCAGAATGCATGCCAAATTTACATTTGGTCTTTGTTGAACAAGTGATAATTCTAGTGCTGTTATTTGGATATTTAAGATTGGTTATCCTAGCTAATTTTATGAATGTATTGCTCTTAGATTATATGGGATGAAATTGGAGAACCTGAAGATGAGAGGGACAAAATGCTACTTGAGATAGAAGAGGAATACTTGGAATTATATAGAAAAAAAAAGTGGACCTAGCAAACAGGTCTAGAGCTCAATTGCGACAAACCATTGCTGCTTATGAAGCAGAACTTGCAGGCATCAGTTCTGCAATGGGTGAACCACCTGTACATATAAGGCAGGTTGGTGTCAGCTCCACATCGCTTTAGCTGAAAGATAAGATTGAAAATTGTACTATTAGAAAATGGGAGAAAGAAGATGGATTTTATTTTAAACACTATTAACTAAATCTCTTTAAATTGATACAAGTTGAGGGTCTTTCAATTCGTCTTCTAAAGTTATGTTCTTCAAATCTTTCTTTGTTGCAAGTCTGTATCTATGTGGTGTGACAGTGGAAGACATAGTAAAGGAGGAATTTGTCTTCGACATGTTGCTAACTTACGGAACGAATGATAAAAGGAGAGGGAATTTGGACTTGCATTTTCCACATCTTTCCAGAAGTATAGAAAAGCTCTTGGTCCTTGAGAAAAACTAATTCTATATTTCATATAACTCGCAATCTGCTTCAGGTTCTTTATTTCATAGAAAATATATATGTTTTATAGGTTTATTTAGTTTAGAAAGTCGATGTATATTTATCTCTTTATCAGGGAACATGTGTGATGATATACTTATCTTATCATGGTTTTTTTGTGAAAAGTTGTAACATGTTCTTAACACACCATGAAAATTTCTTTTTTTATCTATTTATTCAATCAGGTTTCATAAGAGTCCTTATCCTTAACGAGGACAGTAGGAGTTTATGGAACAGAGAAACAAGAATTTGGAAGGCAAGATATCCTCTCTTGTTGACATTAGCCGGCCATGTATCACTCCACTCATGATGAGCTCAGAACCCATGGAATGTTCATAGTTAACTACACTCAAGCCTATTCACATATAAAATTTACATTAAGAACTTTGTACGACAAGATGTTGTAGTCCCTAAATTGTTTTATAAATTGAACAAAATCTTATATTCAAGCCAAATTCTATATGCTTCTGATTATAGTATATAATTACATAATAATTATACAATTCATTGTTTTGAGTTGGCCTTTCAAACCATAATCGATAGAGGTTGTAATTTTGGAAAACCACAATAACCGAACTGACTACATCAAAGGGAACCAGTCTAATTTTCAGTTAATCTTGAAGACCCTGATGTAGCACCCAGTTTTCCAAAAGAGGGTAATTTTGAAATTTCGTGTTTATAATTATTTTAATAATGATATTTAATTCATGATATGATTTTTGGTAATTTTAAACCATTTTTAAAATTATTTAAATCAATGACTTATGGTTTTGACGTTTTGCTAGTGAAACCCTAGAGACTGTTTGACCTAGAGCCTAACCATGTGATTATGATATTTTAATGTCATTTTTGGCCTAAGGATATTTTTGAATTTGACCTCTTTGAATTATTTTGATATTATTTATTATTTATGATATTGTTTTGGGGTTATTTGAGTCGGGTTCGAATTTCAACTCAATCCGACTTGAAACGTGGACCCGGGGGTAGTTGACTCTAGTGGGACCCACACACTAGTTAGGCATGGCCCACATGATATTAATTTTAGTCCACATGATAGAAATATTTTAGTTAGAGGTTAGACTAATTATTATGGATAAGGTTAGTATGATTAGAGACTTTAGAATGACTAATTTAGCCCCAACCAATTAGCCCTTTCCTAATACTCATAGAATAGGCTAGTGGGGGCATTTTGGACCTTACCATAATAGGACAAATAGCCCATATGGCCAGCCACTTTGGGAGAGGATAGGCTCAAGTTCATTCATTATTCTCATCCACACTCTCTCTCTTGTTCTTCCCCAAATTCCGAGAGAGCAATCTCTAGCAATTTTTCCACCAAATCCTTCCATTTCGCCACCAAGTCTTCTTCTTTCCTTCTCCATTCTAGCTAAGGAGGAAGCTACCCAAGTTTGGGAGGATTCGGAGCTCGTTCGTGTCCTTTTGGAATCTCTACGTGTCGGTGTCGCTCCGGGAAGGCTTTTCTTCGATTCGATCTACCGGAAGGTATAAATCCCTTCTCCTTTTCATTTCCTCATGCATATAGGTCTATTTTAAACCCATAGGAATGATCCCCACGGTTGTATCTCCATTTGTGTCCATTTTGTGTCCATTTGGAGGTCATAGGAGTGTCCTTTGTGTTGTGGATGTGTTCATGTTACATATATAGATTTATATATATGTATATTGTAATGAGAGTATCTATATTTATATATGTAATAAATGGTTCATGATGATTATATAATCAAGTTTGTGAGTGTGGTTCCTTATATTATTATTGCTATTATTGTTGTGGATAATTAGGATATATATTGTGTATTCTTTTGGCTCAAACTATCTAAATCCGTCATGATTTTTATCCACGTTTTTAATTTCAGCCCTAACTTAGAAATGTCATAACTTCTAGCTCAAAGCTCGGTTTAGTCTCCCGTGTTTTTTAAAAGAAGCGTATTGAAGTTAGCTTTCCAAAAACATGTATTAATAGGCCTAATTCTTTCTATAACTTTCTGGAGAATTATTTGAGTGTCAGCTGTACGAAAGACAAACGCGTTCTCGGTGTTTTCGCGATTCCGGAAGTTTTCGGAAACGAAAACGCGATCCGTTTGAAGTTTCGAAAAGCTAACACATAGGCCTATAACATACTTTAATCCTAGAATTTAATTCATGCTGAGTTGGTACAGTATTGATTATTAGTAGGAGTTACTATTCGGCATATGCATTTTGTGCACCCTTGTGTGTAATATAATGTTCTATTTGATTTTAACCCATGTTAATGTATATACATTATGTAACTAAATAGAGAATGCAAGCATGAATAAATGGTTAAATAAATGATGTATGAGGTGTAAGTATCCTTTCTAATGTAAGCATGTATAAGTATGGCTTGTAATGAATATGTAGGTTCCATAGTATGTAATGTATGGTGCATATAGTAGTGCAAGAGAATAAATGAATGATGAATAAATGCAACCATGAATGTAATGTAATAATAGATGTAATATATGCAATATACAAGTTAATGAGATGTAATATTCTATGTTAACATAAATCCTATATTACCCCATGTACCCCCCTTACACTATGTTGACACTATCACACTTGACACATTGTTCACTTCCACTTTGACACTCTTTGATATGTATACACTATGTATGCCCATTTAACCCTCACTTGCCCCTTTGCCATGTTCACATACACACATAGCCTCTTAAATAAGTATTTATGAATATAGTTAACTTAGCTATGTATGTATATTATATATATGTTAGCATATTGTGTTGTAATATATAAGTTTATATAGCCATTTGAAATGCCATGATTAAAGACCTAATGTTGAATACCAATATATGCATGTGTATAAAAGTGTAGACATATATAGCTTAAAGTAATAGATTACCTAGTGTATATCCAATGTGAATTCTTGCCTATTTGAGTATTGAATAATTGCATGCTATATAGAGTTGGGTGTATGTTGGCTTGTATAGCCTTGTTTTGATGTGTGCTTGCTAGAATAGTCTTGGTTAGGCCTAGTAAGACTTGCTGGGTTAGGACATGACCTAGTTTGACCTATTTTGACTAGTACAGTTGACCAGAGTTGACCAAGGGTTGACTTTGGCCTAGTTTGACCTAGATTTATGTAGAATGCATTGTAGTACTTTATATTACCCTTCTGGACATGTTGTGACTTGTGCTGTTCTAATTAGGAACCAGATACCTCTCTTCGGACAGTATCTTTACCTTGGACATTCTGATATCAGGCGAGTACATTCTCTGATCATTTCATATCCTGCTTAGAATTATTTCCTGCAGTAGATTACTTTACTTGTATTGTCACGACGGTCACACGGATTGGTACTATATGGATCCTTTCTTGAGATATTATCCTTAGGGAGCATCGGGTACTACGTGTTCTGTGCGTTTCACTTACATGGCGTATCACTATGCTTCTTGGTTCACTTGATTACTTGTGACATGTACCCTCATGATCATAAAGTCTCTTGAATCTTACACAGTTGGGTAACCCACAGACTCTCCATTTATGGGACATCCATGTATCACCCTTCGGGGGCCGCGCATGGAATCATATAACATAACCTGGCTGGATCCTTGTGTATTGATTGGGGGTACGGGGGAGTAGAAGTGGACATGTGAATAATACACCAGTAGTATCTTTATTGAATCATTCCATAGTGTCTTCATTGAATCATCCCAGGCCATTTACATGTTCATGTTGTACTCTGACTCACTAGTCACTGCTAGTTCTCTATGTATAGTAGATATTTCTATTACAGCTTTCTCTCTCTGTTTACATACTGCACTTCTTTCAGTACTTGTATCTTACCTTACTGCATGATTATATCTTCTAACCTGCTATGAACTGTTGAGATGTACTGTACTCGCTCCTGTCCTGACTGAACCTGTTGATAAATTTTACAGATAGCTGGAGGTTGCCTGCTAGCCTAGAGGAGACACTTTAGAGGTTGTTTAGATAGTTATTTCATTTTGTCTGGAGTTGTATTTACTTTGTGGATTACTGTATTTGAGTTTTGAGATGTATTTTTGGGTTTATGTATCTTAGACACTTAGACTTCTATCTCTTGTATTTATTTTGGGTTTCATGTTTTATCTATCTTTATCATGCTCTACCCTAGATGTGATTGAGACTGTATCTGCTATGTCACCCCTATTTGGGGAGTATAAACTGCTTAGTCTTATACTGTTAGATGCATTGAGACCTAGGACAGCGTTCTACCGCCGACACTGCGGCGTAGGCTGGGCGTTGTTACGTTCTCGTGCCCTAACTCTAGGGTGCGGGTCGTGACACGTTTTTAGTGGTGGCCCATGCAGGTCGAGTTTGTGTAGTGGTATTGGAACTCGAGTACCACTACAGCCTGCAGTAGGATTAGGATATATTTTTGAAGATACTCAATCACAATTAGGATCCCTTGTGAGATTCCTGGGATGACCCTTGAGAATCTTATTTTAACTTCGATTTGAAAACTCTCTTTTTTCTTGATTGTTTTATCTTTATTTTCTGTTGTTAAATTTGATTTTGATGGGTTATTGTTGAATTTGGGTTTGTATTTATTGATTTTGATGGAAGATTGTTAATTTTGAATCTTGACGATTAGCTGTAGCATCCGAGTTTGTATTTATATGATTGAAGGATTTTGTTCATTTTTGAGTTTGATGTTCGTTGATAAATTTGATTTGATTTTTGGGTATTCATTGTTGATTTAATTTAATTTTTGGCAAGATAAAATTATATGGGCTAGGTCATCTATGTTATGGAATCTAGTCTTCTATAGTCACATTAGCCAGCATGGTGAGGACACATAGTCTGACTCTGGATATATTTCTCGGGTGTGGGAATTTAAGGTTTTTGCAGCCAAGCTAGCGGCACCGCAAAAATGTTAAATACCATGATTCTAGAGATATGTGTATAAGTCAAGGGCTCTGTGATTATCGTAGCCTTGCTTACTAGTATGACGAGGATTTAGAGTACCATGATTTTGGATAGACGCATATGATTATCAGATTGCGCCTTAAATATTTTTGAACATGTTTTCTCTACTTATGTTCAGTCATTCAAAAAAAAAAGAATTATTATTTGTTTGTTTGTCTAGTTTTCTATTATTTAACTCAGGAGTAAGTTTAGTTGGTTTTATAAACCTTGTGTAATTTCTTGCTTTGAGTTTTTCATAATACAATGAATCGATGATTTTGCTAGACTTTATCTTGAATTTGATATTTTAACTCTGGATTTCAAAACGGTTCCTTCTTTTAAACAGATAAGCAAAATAGATTTTATCGTTATTCCCTTCTTGCTATTATTCTTGTATTAAATAATAATAAATTGTCTTGATTACACCAATCACCTGTTTTGCAATATTGGTAGGAATCTAATGTTGGTCTTGGTATAGAATCTTATTTTTATATTGGGACATGAGAATATATATATGAATACATATAGCAGACACTTTGCTTAACACGTATGCACGCTACACTTGATTTTACACCTACCTGAATACCTATTAATATGTTGTTGATGTTAAATTTTTAAAACCCCAATATTTCTAATTCTCTGCTTTTCCTAGCTTAACCCATAATTTAAATATAAAATTTCATGATAATAGCTTTATTTATACCACTATACTTGTATGTTATACATAGGGTGTCAATTCAAAAAAAATTGGTTGAGTTTTGTGTTAAATTTGAAAAATTTGAGACTGTGTGCATATTAACCCTTAATACTGAATTCCAAATGTTTAGTTTAAATTGCTGTTTTATTTTCTTTAATATAATATTTAAAGCTGTGTACATTGTTGTATGTAGGGATATAATGTTAGGTTTCATATTCTTACATGTTAGTTTGTGATAAACATTGAGTTGGTTTTAATGTTCAAATTTCTCCAAAATCTTGAAAACTAGTTACATGTTAACATTTTTACATTGATTTCCATGTTTAGTTAAATTTCAGATTTAACATGTAATATCGAACTGTATGCGTAGATAAATGTATTGGTAATATGTTAGGGTTTTATTTCTATCATGTTAGGATGTATTGGGAGCATTGAGATTAGTCGTGATGTTTCAACCCCTAAATTTTGAAATTGCATTATGTTAATATTGCACTGGTTTAAATGTTAGCTTGTTTTCAGATTTTATATGTAAACGTTGAACTAAAACTGGGTTTAACCTTTCAATACTAAGTTATAACTCTGTACAAGGACACACACACACTCTAACATAGTATATACTGTCTTTTAACCTAACCCTTCCCCTCTATGTTATGATTATATATCTATAAGGATATATATAGAGTTTATGCATATATTATAACGTATATAGATACATAACTAAGTCTCTACCTTTTTATATATATGGTTAGCCATGCAAGTTATGATTAAATAGGTTGTATATTGTAGATTGTTTAACCAAAATGCCATGATTAGTGTAACTTGATAGCTATTGTTTTGGAACCCAATTTCTCATATACAATTTCATATGTATTCACTTACACACACGCCTACTATCTAACCATATGAACATGTCCCTATACACATAATGCTAGTTTTTCCCTCTCTAACGCTTTGTATATATTGTGATTGGATTTCCATATAATTGACTTTTATTCCTTAACTAGTGATTTTGATTTTTCCTTGAATAGTACCCTTTTTCAGATAATTGGTAGTTACCTTCATTTTATTTTTTGATGAGTACCAGTTTTCATATAGGATGGTAGACTGCCTTACAGTTTTGATGGTTTGTTGTCTCTGTAACTTTTTTGTTTCGCACCCTGGATTGCTTGTGTGTTTTGATATCCTATAACCGTTTTGGTTAGCATGACTAGTATACCTAGATGAGACTTACTACCACCGTATGCCATAACCCTGTATGTCGTTCTTTTGATGGTATGATTTATTTAAGTTCTGGGACTTTGGTTGTGGGGGTTTGACCTAGAGGGAGTATGGACGTTTTAATTCCGAGGACGAAATTTTTCTAAGGTGGGTAGAGTTGTAGCACCAGTTTTCCAAATGAGGGTAATTTTGAAATTTTGTGTTTATAATTATTTTAATAATGATATTTAATTAATGATATGATTTTTGGTAACTTTTAAACCATTTTTAAAATTATTTAAATCAATAACTTGTGGTTTTGACGTTTTGCTAGTGAAACCCTAGAGACTGTTTGACCTAGAGCCTAACCATGTGATTATGATATTTTAATGTCATTTTTGGCCTAAAGATATTTTGAATTTGACCTCTTTAAATTATTTTGATATTATTTTATTATTTATGATATTGTTTTGGGGTTATTTGAGTCGGGTTCGAATTTCAACTCAATCCGACTTGAAACGGGGACCCGGGGGTAGTTGACTCTAGTGGGACCCACACACTAGTTAGGCATGGCCCACATGATATTAATTTTAGTCCACATGATAGAAATATTTTAGTTAGAGGTTAGACTAATTATTATGGATAAGGTTAGTGTGATTAGAGACTTTAGAATGACTAATTTAGCCCCAACCAATTAGCCATTTCCTAATACTCATAGAATAGGTTAGTGGGGGCATTTTGGACCTTACCATAATAGGACAAATAGCCCATATGGCCAGCCACTTTGGGAGAGGATAGGCTCAAGTTCATTCATTATTCTCATCCATACTCTCTCTCTTGTTCTTCCCCAAATTCCTAGAGAACAATCCCTAGCAATTTCTCCACCAAATCCTTCTATTTCGCCACCAAATCTTCTTCTTTCCTTCTCCATTCTAGCCAAGGAGGAAGCTACCCAAGTTTGGGAGGATTCGGAGCTCGTTCGTGTCCTTTTGGAATCTCTACGTGTCGGTGTCGCTCCGGGAAGGCTTTTCTTCGATTCGATCTACCGGGAGGTATAAATCCCTTCTCTTTTTTCATTTCCTCATGCATATAGGTCTATTTTAAACCCATAGGAATGATCCCCACGATTGTATCTCCATTTGTGTCCATTTTGTATCCATTTGGAGGTCATAGGAGTGTCCTTTGTGTTGTGGATGTGTTCATGTTACATATATAGATTTATATATATATATATATATATATATATATATATATATATATATATATATATATATATTGTAATGAGAGTGTATCTATATTTATATATGTAATAAATGGTTCATGATGATTATATAATCAAGTTTGTGAGTGTGGTTCCTCATATTATTATTGCTATTATTGTTGTGGATAATTAGGATATATATTGTGTATTCTTTTGGCTCAAACTATCTAAATCCGTCATGATTTTTATCCACGTTTTTAATTTCAGCCCTAACTTAGAAATATCATAACTTCTAGCTCAAAGCTCGGTTTAATCTCCTGTTTTTTTTTAAAAGAAGCGTATTGAAGTTAGCTTTCTAAAAACATGTATTAATAGGCCTAATACATTCTATAACTTTCTCGAGAATTATTTGAGTGTCAGCTGTACGAAAGACAAACGCTTTCTCGGTGTTTTCGCGATTTCGGAAGTTTTCGGAAACGAAAACGCGATCCGTTTGAAGTTTCGAAAAGCTAACACATAGGCCTATAACATACTTTAATCCTAGAATTTAATTCATGCTGAGTTGGTACAGTATTGATTATTAGTAGGAGTTACTATTCGGCATATGTATTTTATGCACCCTTGTATGTAATATAATGTTCTATTTGATTTTAACCCATGTTAATGTATATATATTATGTAACTAAATAGAGAATGCAAGCATGAGTAAATGGTTAAATAAATGATGTATGAGGTGTAAGTATCCTGTCTAATGTAAACATGTATAAGTATGGCTTGTAATGAATATGTAGGTTCCATAGTATGTAATATATGGTGCATATAGTAGTGCAAGAGAATAAATGAATGATGAATGAATGCAACCATGAATGTAATGTAATAATAGATGTAATATATGCAATATACAAGTTAATGAGATATAATATTCTATGTTAACACAAATCCTATATTATCCCATGTACCCCCCCCTTACACTATGTTGACACTATCACACTTGACACATTGTTCACTTCCACTTTGACACTCTTTGATATGTATACACTATGTATGCCCATTTAACCCTCACTTGCCCCTTTGCCATGTTCACATACACACATAGCCTCTTAAATAAGTATTTATGAATATAGTTAACTTAGCTATGTATGTATATTATATATATGTTAGCATATTGTGTTGTAATATATAAGTTTATATAACCATTTGAAATGCCATGATTATAGACCTAATGTTGAATACCAATATATGCATGTGTATATATGTGTAGACATATATAGCTTAAAGTAATAGATTACCTAGTGTATATCCAATGTGAATTCTTGCCTATTTGAGTATTGAATAATTGCATGCTATATAGAGTTGGGTGTATGTTGGCTTGTATAGCCTTGTTTTGATGTGTGCTTGCTAGAATAGTCTTGGTTAGGCCTAGTAAGACTTGCTGGGTTAGGACATGACCTAGTTTGACCTAGTTTGACTAGTGCATTGACCAGAGTTGACCAAGGGTTGACTTTGGCCTAGTTTGACCTAGATTCATGTAGAATGCATTGTAGTGCTTTATATTACCCTTCTGGATATGTTGTGACTTGTGCTGTTCTAATTAGGAGCCAGATACCTCTCCTCGGACAGTATCTTTACCTTGGACATTCAGATATCAGGCGAGTACATTCTCTGATCATTTTATATCTTGCTTAGAATTATTTCCTGCAGTAGATTACTTTACTTATATTGTCACGACGGTCACACGGATTGGTACTATATGGATCCTTTCTTGAGATGTTATCCTTAGGGAGCATCGGGTACTACGTGTTCTGTGCGTTTCACTTACATGGCGTATCACTATGCTTCTTGGTTCACTTGATTACTTGTGACATGTAGCCTCATGATCACAGAGTCTCTTGAATCTTACAAAGTTGGGTAACCCCCAGACTCCCTATTTATGGGACATCCATGTATCACCCTTCGGGGGCCGTGCATGGAATCATATAACATAACCTGGCTAGATCCTTGTGTATTGATTGGGGGTACGGGGGAGTAGAAGTGGACATGTGAATAATACACCAGTAGTATCTTCATTGAATCATTCCGTAGTGTCTTCATTGAATCATCCCAGGCCATTTACATGTTCATGTTGTACTCTGACTCACTAGTCACTGCTAGTTCTCTATGTATAGTAGATATTTCTATTACAGCTTTCTCTCTCTGTTTACATACTGTACTTCTTTCAGTACTTGTATCTTACCTTACTGCATGATTATATCTTCTAACCTGCTATGAACTGTTGAGATGTACTGTACTCGCTCCTGTCCTAACTGGACCTGTTGATAAATTTTACAGATAGCCTGGAGGTTGCCTGCTAGCCAAGAGGAGACACTTTAGAGGTTGTTTAGATAGTTATTTCATTTTGTCTGGAGTTGTATCTACTTTGTGGATTACTATATTTGAGTTTTGAGATGTATTTCTGGGTTTATGTATCTTAGACACTTAGACTTCTATCTCCTGTATTTATTTTGGGTTTCATGTTTTATCTATCTTTATCATGCTCTACCCTAGATGTGATTGAGACTGTATCTGCTATGTCACCCCCATTCGGGGAGTATAAACTGTTTAGTCTTATACTGTTAGATGCATTGAGACCAAGGACAGCGTTCTACCGCCGACACTGCGGCGTAGGCTGGGCGTTGTTATGTTCTCGTGCCCTAACTCTAGGGTACGGGTCGTGACACGTGATGTCAAGAAATGCATCTTTCTTAGCCTGGGAAACATCAAGTCAATAATGCATGTTAAGCTGATAGTGGTTTTCAAGTTTGTATTTGGCAATTTTGGGACAATTTTAAGAATGTTAATGCTCCATAGTTTGTTTGTCTCGCTATTTGGTATGATGGGTACTTGCCACCACTTATTGCTTGAGAGGTCTGATTTATTTTAGATCTCAAAGCTATTTTGTTCTTAAACAAATTCGTTTTTTATTTCATTTCAGTATTGTCTGTAACTCCCTTAACTACTTAGAGGTTTCTGTGTAAAACTTTTGTAGATGCTTTCCCAATTTTGAGATGCCACAAACTTTTCTAAGTTGCCACAAAATGTTTATATTGACCGTAATTTAGTTGCTGCGTTCATTATAACACAACTATTGCCTAATTTTTTTGGACTGATCTTTTATTTTTATTTTACAGAACGGAGTTATTTATTTGACCTTTTTAGCAGTCAATATGGTGAAGTTCACAGTCGAGGAGCTCCGGAGGATCATGGACTTAAAATATAACATCAGAAATATGTCTGTCATTGTCCATGTGGATCATGATATAGACCTAATTAAAAACTTTCTTTGGTTGACTTAAACACATTCTGCTTGGACTAAAAACACAACCGTATTTTATACCCTAGTGGATATCATGAACCTCTCTCTATTAACCGTCATTTCAGACTTACACTTGCATTACTGTTATAAAGTAATACATTTTCGTTCTAACTTGATCGACGTTGTTACCCCTCTTTGGATAGGTATTGATGGAAGAGGTCACATACTGATTTCACTTAAATTTTATTTTATTCTGATTGCAAAATATTAGTTTTTTCAAGTTAAATGCAAACTTTGAATATTGACCAAATCCAACTATATTTTTGACATGCTTTTGCAGCTTTGTTGATTTACAAAAGCCCCAACAAGAACTGGATGAAAAGGCTTGAATTCAAATTAATACGAGATTATGCCTTTGCAAATTTATTTTGCCTGCAGGTTTCATTACCTGTTGCCCTTGCTGCCTGCACATCTAGACTGATGCACACTTCCTCTCAGATAGCCATAGGTAAATATTATATATACATTTTTTTAGGGATATATACATATATGTAAATAGGGCAACATTTCATATTTGTACCATGTTCCTGGTTTAGAAAGCCTTGAGCAAATGAGAGACATACCATGTTCCAGGTTTAGAAAGCCTTGGGCAAAGAATATATTTTTGTCCACTTGTTCTAGAGAATCTATCAGAACTTTTAACTTACTTTTGGAATCTAGATTGTTGGCATTGTTCGACACCCTAAAATCCTGGCGGCAAATGTTGGACCAGAAGTGATATCTGCTGTTGTAGACAAAACTAAACCCTCCTCCTTTTTGTGGGTCACATTTTGCCGACTTTCCTTACCTGTTCATAGGGTTGCTGTTCATGATACTGGTTTCTATGATGTTCACCCCGTTGGCATTAATTCTGTGCTTATGTGTTCATCTTTTAAGATCATATGATCTTGTTGCTGAGGTTAATGATCGGTTGTTTTGGTTTCAAAATATTTTGCTTCAAATCTTTGAACAGTCCCACTATTGCCTACACTACTCTCATACTACACTGGCCAAACATGGCCCTGTATACTGACTTATGCTATAGGTCCTCACCCTCACTTAGACACACTTGACACTGTCACTTACTCTCTCTATTCACTCCCTCATCCCACTCCTATACACTGATACGCCAAACAGAACATGGACTGCCACTTAGATTAGAGAACATAACAGTTAACATTAGACTGGGCTGACACTAATCAAAATTGAACTACAGGGAAAAGGGACTGATCATTAACAATAGATATATGACAAGATGAGACATGACATCTAATGAGGACTTAGATGAACTTAACCAATTAGACTGAAACTTAAGATTCAAAGGATTGAACCCTTAAGCTAAATGGGACAGCTATGCTAACTGATACCTATTAGCATAGGGACTGAATAATTTTATAGCCATACAATTTTGATATGACAGTAATATGATATTATAGATACAATTTCTAGATGCCATACAATTTTGCCATTGCCATTGTATGACAGTAATCTGATATTATAGATACATACAAAATCTAGAGTAATCTGATATTATAGATACATACAATTTTGCCATTGCCACACAATTTTGCCATTGACAGTAATCTGATATTCAAGATGCATCTAGAAATTATAGATACATACAATTTTGCCATTTATCAAGTAAATGTAAAGACACATTACTTCCAGCTTTTGAACTAAACTGCAAACATTTGTGTCATTTTCTCTATTCTCATTGCTCTAGTGTAGAAATGCTTGACAATTTTTTTCTTATACATATATGCTTACGTAATATTCTAAACAATCTCTTTATTAATTTATACAGGTCATTAAAGATTGATCATCACCAAGACAAGAGCTGCATATGCAATTGATCATCAGTTTATATTTATAGATTACTCTAGGTTTTATGTATCAGCTACTTTGGATACTCTTTATTTTATAAGTACCAATATTACTTCTCTTCATGTTATATGTACTGAATTTTGTGGAGCAATATCATTACTATTTGAGAATTGTTATAATTACTTTTCATGTTGTTGTCGCCTATAATTACTTTAGAGTTAGTCGCCTATATAAAGGCTTTTTAGAATTTGTGAAGGTTAGTTTTGGTTTACATTGGAAAGTCGATGGGGTTGTTCTTGGAAGATGAGCACAATCATGCATACCCTCTTCTACAAGAATTGTGTGATATTATATTGTGTTCTTGTGTTTTTAATGTATAATGACAATGACAAAAAAAATACTCGTGACAATTGACTTCCATCAAACATATAAAGTGTACACTATGGTGACAATAATAAATGTGTTACTGCAAGTGTTTACTATGATGACATGTACTTGTCACTAAATATATACGTTTATTGTGACAACAATAAAAGTGTTACTAAAGTTGTTTTGTGAAAGCAAATGTTGTCACGAAAATAATTTTTATTTTTGTCAAAATTTTTTATATTTATTTTTAGTTACAATAAAAAGCTATTTTGTGACAATATTGTGTGCCACTTATAATATTTTTAGTGATAAATTTTGTTATCACAGAAAGTTTACTATCACTGACAACATATTCTTGTCACAGTAGAGAACTTTCTGTGACAACGACTTTTGGTCGTCACCTATACTTTTAGCTACGGAGGTATAGGCTACGAAAATAAGTCGTCACTGTACTTGTCACAGAAGATGTGTTGTGACGACTTTCGTAATTTCTGTGACAACTTTACATGTCACAGAAATCATGTTTTCTTGTAGTTTATACTTGATGCATGTTTTGATCTAATAAGATATGCAGATGAATGGTATTTATATGATACTCAATAAGGGGATACCACAATTAATATATGTTTTATATATAATATTGCAGGTATTTTAGAAAGAATAAATCAAATCACTACGGCAACTTTATCAAAGCAAATTGAGAATGTGTATGGCTATATTTTTAACAGTTCAACATGTTAGAGAGAGTTGTGAGCTCTCAGAAATCACAAATAAAGCCTGCTAATCTATTCATAAGGATATGAGTATAAATGTATAGACAAATAAAGTGTTGGGGTAAGAAGTATTATTTAAATTATATTGAGAATTGATTTTTTATTTTAAATTGATGTAAGAACAAGAATGTAATTTTTATAATTTGCAGGGGAGCATTCTGAAGATGCTTATGGAGACATCTCGAAGTATGTCTTTGCGCATTGTACTCTTATTCTTTGTTGAAATTTTTTCCTACTAGGTTTTTCTTTCTAAAGGTTTTCATCGAGGCAGTGTAAGTCAGACCCACTTGAATTCCTAAAAAATCATATTCTTGAAGAATATTATTGTGCTCTTTTCTTTTCAATGGATTGTCTTTCCAAAGTATGCGTTTTTTCCTAGAAAAGTTTATAATGAGACAATAATTAAAGTGGACATCAAAGGATAGTGTGTGATTTGGATAAACCCAAATATGGATGCCCTTATTTATACCCACAATAACCTCCATATCGTTCCTTCAATATATGTTATCAATGAGAAAAGCTACGTATATATTTCTGGCTACCAATTTCTTCTTTTTCTCTCTCATTTTCACACACATATATATATATATATATATATATATATATATATATATATATAACCTACCATCACATATTAAAAAAAGAATGAAGGCCAAACTGATGGCTGAATTTACAAGTATACCCCAAAATAAAATGGATAAACCAAAACCCAAATGAAACATAACCCAAAAAGGCACCTGGATCCCCTAAGAGCTCCCCATCCCAAAAGCCAGCTAAAGCCTATGAAAATTGCCCGAGATTGCCATCGAAGAATGAGAGCAGATCCCAGTCACCTGTCCACCTAGCAGTGTACTTCCGCAATTTGATTGTAAATGTTGTAAGTATACTCCTCGTACCTGTCTTTGTTATGGTTCTTCCAAAGGACACACACAACAGCAGCCGCAATAATAAGTTGACCGTGTTTGTGCCCTTCGCTCCCCAAAGCATAAAGTCACACCACTATGCTACTCGTCTAAGCCCCCATCATGCATGCCATCTTGAAATAACCGTAAACTGTAACCCATGTAGTTCAACATATCGTCCTTAGGACGCTCACATTTGCTCGCTCGCCATATGAGAATTGACCATTTTCTAAGAATGCATGCTTGCCAGAAAAGTGACAGCAATGATGGAGGCTGATTGTTGCGGACAACAGCCCAGGCAAACGCCACCGAGAAGGTGCCAGACCAAATTGGGGTCCATACATGTGCGTCTTTCTATGCTAAGATGACAAAGCCCGATGCTTCAATTGCAGCCGAACCACTGCCCCACCTGCTCCCTGGCCAAGGAGCCCTCAATCGACTACAACATACAGATGGAGCCATCTGGAGGCAACGACCTGATCAGCTTATGGGGGCCTAAGCCGGTCCAATTTTTAAATAATATGCTCAAGGACCTGTTCCTAACAGTGAGCCTGATGTGGGGCGCACCCAGCAAGCACCCTCATAGAATTCTTTGCCATGTTGTAGAGGCTTTGCCGTTAACCGAAGCTCGATGTGTGTGGATGTCTCGAAAATACTTAATTTTAAAAATTTACACCATTGGGACTCTACAATTCTCGCCTTCCACCACATCTTCAAAGAGAAAGCATCATAATGTTAGCTAGTCTACGCGGACCGAGCCCCCCTCTGCAGTGTGGTATACATAATCTTCCAGCTAGCCTATTTCCTCTTACCGAGACCCTCACTATGCCCAAGAAAAAATTGTCTAACATGCGCTCTATGATGGATATGACCTTCTTTGAAGGATTGCAGGCTGCGAAAGTGTATATAATAATGGAGCATAGAACACAGTTGAGCAGGAGTAGCTTGCCACCAGGGGAAATCATGCAATTGTGCCACCCTACCAGTTTTTGTCTAATTTCACTACCAAAATAAGTCATATGAGAGACGAATTTAGCCACTCCGAATAATAATGTCGCTACTTTTTGTGTATTTAGTGACGTCTATAAAAGACGTCGTTGAACGTCACTATTAGCGACGTAGAGCGATGAGTAGCGACAAGCATTATTGTTTGGAAAGCAGATGTCGCGGTCTCGCTGCAAAATGTCATTGTTTTGTTTCATTTAGCGACGTTTTCTGACTCATACTTCTGTACTTTGTCGTATCTTTAGTTTACAGCGACGTTTAGCGACATCCTTTTTTAGACATCGCAAAAAAATTTCATATAAGGTTCAAGTGTCGATCCACTTTTCATTTTTTTCACCCTAAATTCTTCCCGCTCTCTCGTCCCCAAATTTCCCTTCCCCTCTCGTCCCTCCGGCGTCCCTCCTCCATCCGGCGATCCCCTTCCCCATGGTGACCCCCATTCCTCCAGCGTCCCCCCTCCACCAGCGACCCCGTCCCTCTGCCACTCCTCTACCGTCGATTCCCCTCGTCGATACCGACCCGATCAGTCTCCTTTCCCGCTGCTCCAGCCCCGGCGACCCCGACCCGACTCCGACCAAGGCAGTTAAACCCTAACCCTATCTCCCTCCTCTAGACGTGCTGACACAGACACGATAGGACATGCACACACGCTGACATGACACACAGATACACACGCACACACATAGATACGACACATACGCACACACATACGCATACATATACTCACACACATTCGCACACACACTAATATGACACGACACATATAACACGCACACACACACAAACACGACATAGGGCAGTGAGCATGTTGGCAAGTGCCACATTGGCATATGCCATGTGGCATTGCTGCAGCAGCAGCAACTTGTGCTGCAAGGCTTGCATTGGCTCGGGCTACAAGCCACGTAGGCAGGGGTTAGAGAAGTCAGGGGCTTTAGGGGATAGGGGAATCCCATTTGGGAGCTCGAGTACGGGCAAATGCCTGAATGAAGTGTGTATGTGTCGAGAGTGTGAGTGTGAGCAGTGGTATCAGTATAGTATCCTGGGGAGATGAGAGTGCCTATTTGAGTTAGTGTTGGTACTAGTGAGCGAATGTAGTTTAGGATCAACTAGGATATTTAGAAGTGAATGCGAGTATCCTATCTATGAGTTTTAGTGTATATGAATATCATTTTGTGTCAGATCTTAGTATTCCTAAGTAAGAGTGGGTATATGTGAGTGAGTGTCATTAGAGTGTTAGAGAGTTAGTTCAGTCCTAGTACCTACAGTATATAGAGTATGCTAGAAGTGTAGGTATGATTGGTACAGTGTTTTGAGCGCTTCTATAGAAATTAAATTTACTTATGCCAAGCCTTTTAGGCCTACCAGAGTTATAGATTTTTTGGAAATCTAGTATAACGTTAATTGCCTCAAAAGGCTTGCATAAGTAAGAGTGTATAGAGTGAGTATACTAGTAGTATATCGTAGTATTCTAGAGTCTATAGAGTGAGCTTCCTTACTTCCTTTCTTCTCATTCGGGTCATTGAGCCAACTATTCCGCATCTTAGGATATCTACCTCAACCTCACCCTAGAGAAGTATAGAATATTAATATTAACCAAGGTTCATAGTATCGATTTCGGTATCGGTATCATTATCGATATTATTTACTGTTGATATCATGAATATCATAGCTTCCACTAGCAGAGCATAATGTAGAGCCAAACGTGAAGTAGAACTTCATATTCAAAATATTAGAAGTAAAAAGTTTTCAATTGGTGGTGGGACGAGAAAGGATTCTGACTCATCCCACCACAAATCGAAAACATTTTTACTTCTAATATTTTGAATGTAAAGTTCTGCTTCATGTTTGGCTCTACATTGTGCTCTGCTAGCGGAAGACATGAGATTCAGGATATCAACCGTAAACGATACTGAAACTGATTCTAATATCGATACTGATACTGTGAACCTTGGTTAACATTAATATTTCCACACTTCTCTAGGCTGAGATTGAGGAAGATATCATATGATGTTGAATAGGATGTTGAGAGAGTCGAATGAGAAGCAGGGAAGTAGAGGGGGGTCGGAGTTGGGGGGTCATTGAGGAGGCCTTCTTGTAGAACATGTGACGATACTCATTTGATACTCATGTGTCTATATGCATCAATTTGAAATATACTCGAATAATGTGTATCTATCTTTGCAGAATTATTATCAAATGTATATGAATTACTATCTGCGGCATCGTTCGTAAAAAAAATCATCATCCTGATGACATGTACGGTGTGCAGGATGAATTTATGCATGGGGTAGAGCAATTCCTGTAGTTCGCCAAGGCGTTCTCTCAGTACATGGACCGTACCAAAATTAAGTGTCCATGTGTGAGATGTCTCAACATGAAATATCATCCAGAAGTGGACATGATATATCATTTGTACTCGAAAGGTTTTATGCCAAATTACTATCAGTGGGCGTCACACGGTAGACTTGTGCCTTTATCATCGGAGCTGGAGCCTAATTCTCCGTATAAGGATGTCTATGACCACGCTAGTTACGACGAAGGGTGCGTGAACATGGTTTTTGACACTGCGGAGACTAGTTTCGATCTAGACAATCATGATGCTGTAGAGGAGGCACCAAATGCCGATGCTGCAAAGTTCATGGAGTTGTTGGAGAATGCAAGGACTCCTTTGTATCCTAGTTGTGAGGATCATTCACCGTTGGAGGTGGTTACAAGCTCTGCTAAGCATCAAGTCCGATTTTAACATGTCTCAAGAATGCTACAATCGAATCACCGAGTTGATTATAGAGATCTACACCCAATTTTCTGCCATTGTCGCCAAGTTGATCTAGGATACGATTGACGACCAAAAGGCTCGAGACCGTTCCAGAAAAAGGATCCAAGGTTGGATCATGCCCGAGCAGTAGACTGCCATGAAGGCTACATTCGATGCTCCTAGGTACAAAGAACGGTCGGAGAAGACGAAGGTGGCTAAGACGAAGGCAGGGAAGTGGTGTGGTGGCTCGATTCCCATGACGGAACATTTATGTCGCCTGGTACATGTTTTACTATAATATATTATTTTAATGAAAATAGTAATAAAATGTTTAATTGTAATGAAATATTTTATTATAACAGGTAAAAAAGTATACGAACCCCAACATGGTGACGATATTCCTAGCTACCCATCGGAAGTACGGAAAGCTTATCAATGATCGGGACACACAAAGCTATGTAAGTATTACTTTACGTGTCACTAACTTTATTATAACTTAAGAAATATGCAAATATATCCATTGACGTGGAACACCAAGGTTGGTAGTAAATATTATGCTTATCGAGATGCATACTTTTCTAGAATGAGTATCATAGGCTAGAGCGTGAGCTTACTACTAGTGCATCTGCGGAGGGAGGGGCTGGTACTTCTCAGCAGCCCCCTCTGGCTCGGAAGATGGATGAGGTCTGGATGACTGCCGTTGGTGGTCTTCAGAGGGGTACGTACTACGGTACGGGATCCTACGGTGCCTTTGTGGCGACGCAGTCATCCAGAGCCTCCTCTGCCAGTATGCATACCCCACATCCCTCAGAGGAGTCGGTCCGAGCTGCTAAAAGCCAAGAGTGCCTTTCCACCCGCCCTTCTGTAGTATTTGTTCCTCTATAATTTTTGTTTGCTTTTCTAGTGCTTGCTTTCTTTGGGCAGGCTTCGTCCTGCGCGGAGGACGATTGGTGTTGGAGTGGTTTTTCCCTCCGCTCAGTTGTATCCTTTGCTTTTGTTTCGGGTTTTTTGCGTCCTTTACAGGACTCCTATATATATATATATATATATATATATATATATATATATATATATATATATATATTAAAGAAACACTAGGATTTTATTGATTATCATTGGAGTACCAACTCAGGTTACAAAATGAGTCTCAGCATATATATATATATATATATATATATATATATATATATATATTTTGGAATATATATATATATATATATATATTAAAAAAAAAAAAAATATATATATATATATATATATATATATATATATATATATATATAAAAAAAATATATATATATATATATATATATATTCCAAGTACAAAATTTTTGCAACAACTAAAATTAATCATCCTCCCAGCTAGTGCGTGCACTTGATTGTAGCTTTGTCGATTTGCCTGTGGATCTCCTTCACCAGCATCTCTTTCAAAAATTTATACCCTTCATATCGCCATTTGTTGCGATTTTTCCATAATACCCATATAATTGCCCCACTCCTATCTGCCTTTGATGCAGCTTCCCCCAACGCCACCACCTCCACATCCATTGAACCAGTGATCGACCACCACCCTTGATTTGGAAAACACCCTGCATAACAGCCCAAACCTCCCCTGCCAACTCCCAGGAGTTGAGAATATGCTCTGTAGTTTCTACCGAACTATGAACGCAGCAATGACACTTAGAAGCCATGCTGAAACCAATTTTCAGATCTGCTCATCGGTAGGGAGTTTGTTATGCAATACTCGCCATAATAAAATAGACCATTTATACGGAATGCATGTCCCCCATATATGAATGAATGATGGAGCAAGAGGCCACTGTCTTCGTGAGATATCCCATGCCGAAGCAAGGGTAAATCTCCCAGATGTTCTACGCCAATGTAGCCCCACAACATCCTGCAGAATGTGCTGTTCAGATATATCCCTCCCTGCTAGTAGTCTTTTCCAGACATGAGAATAATTCGAAGTAATCATCACTGCACTCGGATGCATCTGAGAGCAATATTTCGTCACGAAGAACTGCACCCATAGACTCTCCTGAGTTCGAAATTTCCACCATAATTTTATAGAAAAGGCCTTCATAATATCTTCTAATCTCTTGATGCCTAGTCCTCCCTCCGACTTCGTTCGAGCAATAGACTCCCATCCCAACCACCTGCGTTTGGGAGCCCCCTGAATCGATCCCCAAAAGAAATTACTGAAAATAGCTTTTATATATATATATATATATATATATATATATATATATATATATAGTGGGGATTGCACCAGATGCCTCTGCCATGCAAACCTTCGCTGTCCCAGGGCTGTCAGATGGTCAGAGGGAATATATATATATATATATATATATATATATATATATATAACCAGGTAAAAATATATATATATATATATATATATATATATATATATATATATATATATATATATAACCAGGTAAGAAAATATATATAATCAGGTAATTATTATGAAAGAATATTAAGATATTGCCATTAGACTGACACCCCTGCTAACCCCATCCCCTTTACATCATACTCGATATTATGAATTATGTCTATGGTCACCGTTCTTATGCCATCAAACACTCTGTTGTTTCACTCTTTCTATATGTGCCAAACTGCCGAGCCTAGCATAGGACTCCCGAAACCAGGTTGCCCCTCTCCCTCTGCAGTCTAAGATACTCTGGATCGTTTCATCTATGCCATCTTTTGTTCTAGCTTACAGTCCCATCATGGACAGTTGCGAATGCCAAACAACTCTGGACATCAAACGTGTGAAAAATAAATGCTCAATGGATTCCAACTCTTGCTGAAAAAGAGGGCAAGTGTGGTCTATGATCTACACGCCAAATATCTGGAGCCTGTCCTTGGTTAGCAATCTCTTTAGTACGAGTTTGTACATGCAAAGCTCATCTTGTGCGGGATCCCCGTCATCCATATAATGTCGGCATTAGCCATCTCGTTGTGAGGCTGTTTGAACTTGTTGTGTACATATTTGAAGGTGAATCCAGCCTCCAAGGAATCTACCCATACCCACGTGTCCCGCCCAATTGTACAGTCAATCTTGTATAGCTTAATGTTTATTGCTGTATAGCGTGCCCTCCGCTGAGCTTCTAGCTGCCAATGTCCATCCAAAATAATGCTGCTAACCGACTCTCCCCTTCAAGCCTCTCCCTCTATATGAGACACAATGATCTACAATAAATCCTTTTGTCTGATCCATGGATCCAGCCACAAGTTCGTGCTTTTGCCATTAGCAAACATATAGGCAATATCCAGTTTGATATCCCTCCAATAGTATAATATTTGTTTAAACAAAATTGAATATTTGTTTTTCTACCTATACTCCCAAAAATTTCATCCCCTCAGACATTTGTTGTTCATCCATTCTGCCCACAAAGAGTCTCCCTGGATAACCTTCCATGCTGATTTGATCCCTGCAACTTTGCGCGTAAGCGCCAGCGGCCCTAGTCTAAACCCCCCCCTTTTTTTGGGTGGCATGGAGTGTCCTTTAAGATGGCGTGCAAACCCCTACGCCCTATGAAATCTGCATAATGTTTTTCAACGCGACGTTTCGTAGCCATTGGAAGCATGATGGCTTGCATCCAAAAATTCGTTATGGATATGATAACTGATCTGGCCAGTGCTCTTCTGTCACCAAATGATAGGCATTGTGCTTGCCAGCACTCTATATGCTTCTTAATATATTCTACAAGAGTGCGACAGTCTTATTTGCGAGCATAGTTGACCATCAGAGGGATTCCTGAATATTTTATAGGAAGTTCTGCTCGACCAACACCCAGAGCTAACACACGCCCTTCCTTGTTTGGACATAAGCTGTTGAAGGAAACTCAGCTTTTGTCCCTGTTTAGCTTTAACCCTTTTAAGTTTACCAAACGTCCCCATTATTATAGACACTGCCCGGAGTCCTTTCCTGGAAGGCACCAGAAATACCAAGAGATCATCGACATAGATCAGGTGACTAACATATAGTTGGACCGATTTGTAAAGAGCTTGCATCAGTTTCCATGTGACTGTCGCGTCTATAAATACGTAAAGTGCTCCATAACCAATAAACAAGTACAGGGATAGAGGGTCCCCCTGTCGAAGCCCCTACTGCTGGAGAAGGAATCGTACGGCTGTCTCTCGAAGTGCACTGAGAATGAATTAGTCAAGATGCACTCCCGTACTGTAGCTACCCAAATTTCTGAGAAAGCCATAGCTGTCATCACAGCGCGTACAAACTCTTTATTGATAGTATCATATGCTTTGTGAAGATCGAGCTTGATATATGCCTTTTTCCCTTATGGTTGTTCAAGTATGTAACGAACTCATGAGCGAGCAAAGAATTCTCCGAAATTGAGCGTCCCTTGACAAAGGCCACTTGATTTTTGGAAAGCAACTCAGACATCAGATCCACCATTCGCCGACACATGACACCAGTAATAATTTTGTATATGTAGTTAGAGCACACTATGGTTGGAAGTCAAATAAATCTATTGCCCCTTCTTTCTCTGGAACCTAAATAAGAAACCTATGATTTAATTATCTCAGAAGCCTCCCCGCTTGAAGAAGTCGCTAAACATGTCAGGCACTTGATCTTTAAACTCTTTCCAATGTATTTTGTAAAATTTGCTCCCAAATCCGTCTGGATGGGTGCTTTGTCTGGGTCAAGATTCTTCACAATTCTTTGAATTTCTTCCATCATAACTGGAGCTATCCGATTGTTGCGCGTTACCAGTTTCTTGCATACAAGGTTAGGAAAACAAGTTACGTAATTAGATTGGTTGTATAGCTCATTAAAGTAACTAACTGTTGTTGCCCTAACATTGTCACCTGTGGATACAACGTTGCCTCGGGTGTCGATGATGTGGTGAATGTGATTGCAATGTTGCTCATACGAATGACATCATAGAAGAATCGAGTGCATTTATCTCCATTTTTAAGCCACGAGCATTTTGTTCGCTGGGCTGTTGCCACTTCATCGGTGAGCTGTAACTTCCCCACCTTATCAACAAGCACCTGCTCGTGCCTTACCAGCTCCTTATTAAGAAGATCGACTTGCATATATTATTGTATGTAGTGAAGTTCTTGTCGCTTAAGCATGACTTCTCCGCTAGGCTGCGATAGCACCCAAAGCATTGATTCCCCCAATACCTGTTTCAGATGTTACGAAAGCCTGTATTGTGTATTCCCTATAGCAGCCATGAAGATCCCCCTCCCAGCTGCCTCTTTGTACCACTGAAGGAGGTGCCATCTATTATTGCTTCAAAAAGGGGAGGCCTTATGCCTGCCTTTGTCCACCAGTATGTTGCTCAATGGAGAGTGGTCGCTTGTGCCTGCCGCAAGCACAATGACGGGGACATTGGGAAACTTCTCAAACCATAGGTTGTTGCTCCTAATTAATATATATATATATATATATATATATATATATATATATATATATATTTAAAATAAAAAAAAAATATATATATATATATATATATATATATATATATATATATATATATATATTTATATAAAAAAATATATATATATATATATATATATTTATATATATATATATGTATATGTATATATGTGTGTGTGTGTGTTTTAGCAGAGTGTAGTTGCATCCTCCTAGTATATGCTCTTTAAACTTATAAGTAGGACCCTAATTATTATCATAGTAAGTAAGCTTTCTTCTTTTTTTTTCCCTTTCCTTCTGTATTAAAATATAAATGCAACAATCATCTTCAAGGTCCTTAGAGCATATTCAATGATGCTCTTTTAGTTAAATTTTAGCTTAAAAACGTATAAAACAATTTTAGGGAGCTCTCTATATGATTTTTACTCCAATGACACTCCCTAATTTAGTGAGTAATAGATGTATTTTTTTTCTTCGTTGAAGTTCACAAGGGGCAGTGACATAGGTGTAGTAATTTTAAAATTGGCATTAATCGTTGGTCATTAATGTTAGGTGTCTTAGGAGGTTCTTCCTCTCCATAGATTTAAGAAGCTCCTTGGAACATTGTTATTCTACTAGGGTGTGATTGGAGAATAATTTACATTTCTTAAGTTTGCCGAGGAGGTTCAATAGGGAGTCCACCTGAGATGCTCTTAAAGGCAAGAATTTAAGCGAGTACGGTCATAATCTAATATCAGATAGAAGTATCAGGCCCGAAAAAAAACCATTACAAGCATGTTTCCTTTATAGGTACATTTTTGATAACATAAGCTCCATTCTACTTTGAAAGAAAATCATTATGCTATACTCTATGATTGTAGCAAAATCGCAACATGTAATAATGACTCTGATGATTGATAATTTGCTATGCACAAGATATCAACATGGGTTCGATGAAGAGTCATATTTAGTCGTATGTGCATGAGAAGGGTAAGTATGCACTCGCCAAAATTCAGTACAAAAGAGTCGCCCTCTCTTTGTTTTACGACTTTAGATGTGTGATTAATGTTTCTTAAAATATCTCCTTTCCTTGGACGCCTCACCTATGTGAATGAGGGGGTCGAGCTCAGGTAAGCAAGTCGTAGAGAGACACCCATGTACGAAACTCTATTCTAATTAGGAAGTCAAACCAAGGAACTATAAAATTTGGGCCTACCATTTTTTTAGTCTTATTCAATCTACCAAGGATGTTTTTTCTTTTTTTGGGTGGAACCCTTTCTTCGCGAAGGTGGCTTATATACAAAAGTTGGCACTTGGATTTATATATAATAAGTGAACCTTCACATTGTTCTAAGTTCTTCACACTATTGATTAGTTCTTTCTCATATGCGTGATCAACAAGCCTAAGCTCGACCTCTTTACTAAGGTCCTTGGGGATACCAATAATTGATCATTGGTATTCAATTTAGGGATCTTCATGTAAATTGCCTTAAAAGTGACTTTTACCTACAACATATTGACAAACATTGGAGGTAGAGGATGATAGAGTAGCTTGTTAGATTTTCTCTTTCTTAAGTAACTAAGTGCTCCAAACAAGGACAATCTCCGGAAGCAGATGTTATTTTGCTGAGGAAGGTCATATTCGTTAAGAACTAGATCCCCTTGAGAATGACTTTAAGGCAGAAGGGGCCTTGCTTCAACATAGGGGATTTTGCATGAATGCTTGGTTCATGCATGAGAGAGGGACCCTAAGCATTAACAGCTTAACTCAATGTAGAGGCACGTTCCGCCAGAGTGGACCAACATGATTAATGCACATTTTAAACTACCCAATCTTATTTTGAAATGGTTTTTTTTCCCTATTCACATTAATTTAAAAGGGGAGGAGAACTCTATCTTTCTTTTTTGATGTCCAGAACTAGAGCCCTTTTCCAACCCATGCATTCAAAGGGGGTAAAGGGAGAGTCCAAAGCATCTTGTAGAAAAAGGTCGAAAGCCTATGGATTGGTTTGAAGCCTATCCTTTTTCTGTTGATCGAGCTAGACCTTCCTTGAGTTACCAGCTACAACAACTAATTTACATCCACTTTAATTCACCTTTATTCGGTCTTCTATCATCAATCTCCTTTTACTCCTTCGATTGGATATCAATTGCCATGGACTGCCTTCTCCAAGATAGTCCTCACTTGTTTCCCTTGTTTTATTTACGACTCGTTAATTGTACTTCCAGAAGATTCAAGTCTCAGGTTGCTGCTTCTTTTTGTGAATCATTTGTTGGAAAATAAGCGTGAAAACATTTCCCCAAACTAGAGAGTACCTGCGAGAAAATCGAGCAATACAACTCCCAAACCAAACACCAAACACAATACACGCAGACACAGAATTTTTGACGTTGAAAACCTTTGTGAGAAAAAACCACGGAACGATCGGAGTCCAACCTTTGAGAAGCCTTCACTAATGAAATAAAGGAGTACACCCTCTACAAACTTCTTCCTATCCAATACGGATCCCCACAACACTTGCAAGCAAGAACAACTGATTACAAGGCTACGAAGAACAAAGACGACGAGTAGAGATTACCCGTACATGATCTTCCTTCGAAAATGGCCTTTAATCCTTCTTCTTCTCTCCCAAAGTAGTAATGACACTCTTGCCTCTTTTCTCTCTCTTGTGTGTGTTACGTATGTGCTTAAGGTTAAGAAAAACCATATGTAAATACCATAATCCCATAACAAAATCTGGACCATAGGATACGATCCAACGGTGATTAAATCATCCTGAAATCTACTTCAGCCCGACAACACAGAGTTCGGGCAGAACTTTATCTTTTCATTACTGAACCATTCTGGAACTAAGAGGGCAAAGTTTCGCCCAAACTCTGCCTCCCATGTTCCAGTACGCCATATGTTGGCTTCCAAGTTTCTCCATCGTCTCCGAATGGTCTCGTAACCTCACCGAGCTTCTATGACACACAGACGACGCTCATCGCACTCTGAGGTCTTCTCCATATAGGTTGGGATCCCCACCCACTCCAACAAATCTCCTCCTTTACAACTAGGTGGAGGAACTCGTTATCTCGACGATCAGCCTACAGCACTCAAACTTTCCCTTGGTAGAACCTTTGTGAGCATGTCCGCTCCATTGTTATCAGTATGAATCTTCTCAAGTGTCGCATCCTTCTTCCCAACGACATCCCGTATCCAATGATACCGTGTCTCGATGTGCTTGGACCGACCATGAAATATCTGGTTCTTCTTAAGGTGAATAGCACTTTAACTATCCTAAAGAAAAGTATAGTGCTCTTGCTTTAGCTCCATTTTTTGCAACAGCTTTTTCATCCGTAACAACTCCTTGCAAGCCTCAGACGCCGCAATGTACTCTGCCTCTATCATCGACAAGACAACACACTTCTGTAACCGTGACTGCCACGATACCGCTCCACTAGCAAACATCATCACATAGTCCAAAGTTGATCGCCTCGTGTCTACATCTCCAGCCATATCAGCGTCGGTATACCCAACCAGCTTTCGCTCGTCACCACCCAAAGAAATTCTTCAATCGACAATGCCCTGAAGGTATCGTAGAATCTCCTTGACCGCACTCCAATGTATCCTTCCAGGATTTGAAAGATACCTGCTAACTGTGCCAACTGCGTGAGCTAAGGGTGGGCATTATTCGGTTTTGAACCGAAAACCGAACCGAACCAAACCGAATAAGAGATTCGGTTCTGTTTTTTAAAAAAAATCGGTTCGGTTTCGGTTTCGGTTTTGGGTTTCGGTTTCGGTCCAAAATTAGTTTATATATATATATATATATATATATATATAAAATATATTTATATTTATATATATATTTATATATATATATATATATTTATATATATATATATTTTTAAAATATATATATATATAATATATATATATAATAATAATAATAATAAAAATATCTAGGTATATTTAGTCATTATATATATTAACCAAAAAAACACAAATAAACCCAAAAACCGAATAAACAGAAAACCGAATTAATTTGGTTCGGTTCGGTTCGGTTACTGACCAATTCGGTTCGGTTTCAGTTTTGCTTATTCGGTTTTGGTCCAATTCGGTTTTCGGTTATTCGGTTCTGTTGGAACCGAATAAACCGAATACTCACCCCTAGCGTGAGCGATGTCTGGCCTCGTACACACGATAGCATATAAGGCTTCCTACAGCTGAGGCATATGGAACCCGCTCCATATCTTCTTTTTCGTCCTCGGTAGATGGAAACTGCTCCTTAGTGAACTTAAAGTGAGAAGCAAGGGGGCAACTCACTTTCTTCGATCCGTCCATCCCGAAACGCTGAAGTACCCGGTGAATATACTTCTTTTAGAATAAGTGTAGCAGCTTGGACTCTCTTTTTCAACTGATCTATATTCCAAGAATAGTCTTTGTTGTGCCCATATCCTTCATAGAGAAGGTTGCACCCAGTTGTTACTTCAACTCTGCTATCCTAGTGGCATTCCGACCCACTAATAGCATATCATCAACATAGAGTAATAAAACGATGAAATCATCCTCGACAAAGTACCTCACAAATACACAGTGGTCCTACGTCGTTCGTACATAACCATGCTCCCCTATAAACGACTCGAACTTTCTGTACCGCTGCCTCGGAGCCTGCTTCAGACCATACAAGCTCTTTCTCAACCGGCAGACCAAATATGACTTACCCTTCTCACAGAATCCCTCTGGTTGCTCTATGTATAACTCCTTCTCAAGATCACTGTAGAGAAATACCGTCTTCACGTCCATCTGCTCGACCTCCAAGTCGAAACTGGCTGCTAATAATAGCACCACCCGAATAGAGGACTGCTTGATGACTGGCGAAAAGATTTTATCATAATCCACGCATTTCTGCTGACCGTAGCCTTTAACTACCAGCCTCGTTTTGTATCGAGGGCGAGTAGCATCATCCGTCTGCTTTACTCTAAACACCCATCCATTCTTCAAAGCCTTCTTGCCCTTTGGCAACCGTATCAGCTCGTAAGTAGAATTGGCGTGTAAGGAACCCATCTCCTCCTGCATAGCCTGCATCCACTCTTGCCTTTGTTCGTCTTCCATTGCGTCTACAAAACTTTTGGGCTCTCCTCCGTTAGTCAGTAGCACATAATTAACTGGTAAGTATCTCGTAGATGGTCGACACTCTTTGTCGCTCCTTCTCAAAGGGGCCACTGGTGCTGGCTGTATACCAACAGCCTTCTTTCCTTCAGGAACTGTCTTTCTGGCATGCTCATCATCTTGTGGGATACCATGACCAGCATCAGCAGGCTGATGATTAAGTTTGGAAGCAACTTCATGTACTGGCTCCTCCACAACTGGATCCTCTGCGATGTCCACTGGAAACTGCTCAAAGCGAAATGACTCTAACACATACAATTCCTCAGCATCAGAAGGCGTCTCAAAATCTTGAGTATTGGTCATGGTCTGATCTGCGATGAATACCATGTCTCTGCTTCTGTAGACTGGGTCGTAGAGTCTATAGCCAAACTCATCCCGACCATAGCTGACAAAGGCACCGCCTCATCTTCGACTCAAGTTTGGACCTCTCATCCTTCGGTACATGCACGAAGGCCTTACAACCAAACACTCGTAGGTGATTGAATGATGGCTCTTTGTCATACCATACTTTATCAGGTATATCACCCTGCAAAGAAGCTCTAGGAGATAAATTAATAACATAAGCAGCTGTGAGAAGAGCCTCATCCCAATAACTGCCTGGTAAATTTGCTTCTGATAGCAAACACTGTACCTCTCCATCAGTGTCCTGTTCATGCGCGCTGCTACACCATTGAGCTGAGGTGTCTTAGGCAGAGTCTTCTGGTATCGTATCTCTTGCTCTCTGCAATAAACATCAAAGGGGTCAATGTATTCACCGCCGTTGTCGGACCGAACACACAATAACTTCTTGCCCGTCTCTCTTTCAACAAAGGCCTGAAACTCTTTGAATATGGGCAGTACCTGATCCTTAGTCTTTAACGCATAGACCAAAACCTTCCTACAACAGTCAACAATAAAAGTTACAAAATAAGAAGCACCACCAATAGATTTTTCCTTCATAGGACCACAGACATCCGAGTGAATCAACTTGAGCAACGCCGGCTTCCTTGAACTTGGGTGACTTTGGAAATACACCCTATTTTGCTTTCCATCTAAGCAGTGGGTGCACTTTTCCAACTTTGTAGACTTGAGGCCTGGAATCACCATCGTCTTCACTAAGTAGGTCATCCCCTTCTTACTGATATGGCAAGCCGCCTGTGCCACAACTCTGTAGACGCATCAGAAACTGTATTCACCTCTTGTGCCCCCTGTACTCTCCCCTTTATGTAGTAGAGATCGGACTTCTTGCTTCCTCTGGCAATCACCATCGAACCTTTTGAAAGCTTCCACTGACCATTCTCGAAGAGAGTGAAGAATCCCTTGTCATCCAACCTTCCAATCGACACCAGGTTGAAACAGATATCAGAAACATGACAAACATCTTTGAGAACAAGAACTGCACCCATCTTCGTTCTCAAATGCACATCTCCAATGGAAACCGCCTTCGACACATCACTATTGGCCATCTTCAACACTCCATAGTCGTCGATTGTATAAGTGGCAAATAGTGCCCTATTGTGAGATACGTGCGCTGAAGCCCCTGAGTCTACCAGCCAAGAATTATCATTGCATGCAAGTTTTGTAATAACCTCATCACCTATGACGATCCACCACCTCTATATATCGAAGCCACTACTGTAGTGTTGTCATCTTTCTTTTCCTTGTCGCCCTTTTTCTCTCTCCTCCAAGTAAAACAGTTCTGCTTGATGTGGCCCTTTTTGCCACAGTAGTAGCACTCTGAGTCCTCGTACCGACCCTTGGACTTCCCTTTGCTCTTGTCTCAGCCACCACTAAGCCCCTAATTTTGTCCCTTTCGCGGCTCTCTGAAACTAGTGCCTCTGTGTGGTGGGATGTGGATGAAGTGCCCTGAGAACGTCTCCGCATCTCTTCATTCAGCACCCCGCTCTTGGCAAACTCCAGACTGACCACATCTTCTAGAGAAGAAGCGATCATAGATACTTGTATGGTCTCCCACGAGTCTGGAAATATACACAGCAGCCATAGTCCCACGAGTCTGGAACTATTGTTGGAAATGTACTTTGCTCCAATCCTGACTGAATATATGTTTCAGATGACGGCGAGGAAGAGTGCACCACCTACTATGGTCTGTATGTTGTAGTGGGTTTAGACGAGGAGACCCTAGTCCAGCAGGGTTTAGTTCCAGCTGAGGAGGCTTTAGTGGCGACTCAGTTAGACTAGGTTTTATACTGGACTATGTCTCCAACATTATTGGATTGCCTGTTTATTATTTCAGACATGCATAGCTATATTTGACTCAGAATCTGGATATGTTTTGATACTTTACACTCTGGATATTTCTTTTTGTCAGAATCATTTGCCATGCCTTATTATCTACCACATAGGTTTGTGATTAGGTATGATATTTCATATTTGTCCTCCAATTAGAGATGATATATATTGACAGATTATTATATTCACTGCATTTATAGTAGATCTAGACAACATTCTACCACCGACTCTACAGCATAGGCTGGGCGTTGTCACGTACTTGTGCCCCTATATCGGGTGCAGGTCGTGACACTTATAGATGTGGTGGTTTGTCAACATCGTATCAGCCCCATACACATAAAGATTAGGCCACACATCTCACACTTAATATATGTGGATGACATGCTGGTATTCTTAAACCCATCATTCGATGGATTGCATGCATTGGAGGAGGTTTTAAAGACTTTTGCACGATTTATCGGGCTTCATGTTAACAAGGACAAAAGTATGGTATACTTTAACCTTTATTGTAATGACAAAAAAAGAGTAGGCTAATATGCTAGAGTGCAAAAGGGGGAGCTTCCTGTGAAGTACTTGTGTGTCCTTCTCTTGTCAACTATGCTAGAGATATTGAATGCCTGAGTCTTGTGGACTATGCCAGACGATGCGTGAATGGCTGACACGCTCAGAGCTTGTCATTTAGATGACTCATTCAGCTAGTACGTTCGGTGATTATAGCTATTGCAATGTATTGGATGCAAACGCTTATGATCCCCTATGATACCATCAGGAAAATATAGAGGATATTTGCTAACTTTGTCTGGCACGGAGGCATCCATGCTATTAGATGGGAGGATTGGTGCAGGCCAAGGCATAAAGGAGGGGTCGGGCTTCATTCCTTGAGAGTTTTGCAGGACATTGTAGGATGACTGACTTAGAAATTTATATCTCAAAAGTCACTTTGGTCAACATGGATAGAGAGCAGGTACTTGAAGGAGGCAAATTTCTAGGTACACTGTGGTAATAGCAATGATTATGTGACATTTTAAACAATGTTACTCCATAGACAAGCATTGAAAATTGAGGTTTTTAGATACTTAAAGGATGGGGTGAATACGAACTTTTGGTTTGACCCATGGGTACAACACTAAAGTCTAGCAGAAATATGTGGTCATGTAACTGGAAAGCAGCGAGTCAGCAGCCTTATTGTGGATGGCATATGGTATCTTGAGCATCATGCTTGGGCAAGGCAATTTGGTGACATCTTCAGAGTACTGCACATAGATGAGCTCGCAGGATGACATATAGGATTGAAAAGACTCCCCGTATGGGAAGTTTGAGCATAATAGTTTCTACAAGGCTGTACACATGGTAGATTCGGAGTTCATATGGATGAATGTGGCAGCTATAAAGATGCGGCTATGCATGTACATGAGTGGGACGATTACTGATCTTGGATCGGTGGGCGAGGCTCAACATGCGTATTGAAGGCTAAAGATGTATTTTATGTCTAACTGGCAATGAGTCCATGATGCATCCATTCTTCAGTTATCCAATCATGGCCCAGATATTACTTGAGCAGGGTAGAAGGATAAACTTGGCGTTTGACGTCGATTGGGATATTGATAGGGTGATCACTGAGTTGAAGCGGGCGAGAAGTAGGGGGAGAATAGTTTAAAGATGCGAGGATTTGTCTATCAGCTGTGGTTTGGCACATATGAAAGAAATGAAATTGGTGTGTCTTTGAGGGGATTGAGACCTCTATGATTAGCATTATACATAATTTAGAGCATGATGTGGGGGTGTTGATGGCTAAAAAGAATACCACCATCTAATTTGATAGACTGTACGTATTTTCCTTGAATTAATAAAATTTCCTTTTTTCATATATATATATATATAGATTGTTTTTTTAAGAAGAGAGACTATATTGATGTATCAGGCGCAAAATGTCGAAGCCTATACAAAAATGCATGACTCGCTCTAACAAAAAAATCAAAGTTCTGGTTAGTTCAGCTTCCTCCAAAAGCTGTTCGGTGAGTGAGAGCAGCGAAAGTTGACTTTGGCGGCCTTAAAATTTCCTTGCTAATCTGTCTAGGAACCTCTCTGAAAAGTTGAGAGGAACTGAATTGGCGGCCTTAATATTTATACTTGTTCTTATTCTTCCATAAAACTCAAATGCCGACGGCTGCGACGATCTGGTGCCCATAGAAAGGACTCCACATGGCGAGGATATCGTTTAAGCCTCCACCCTGTTGCTTCGGTTGGCATCTTCTTGAGAGTTTGGTCCACAGCTGATGTGCGATGTCACCTGAAAGAAGAATGTGTTCTACAGTTTTCGTCTTCGAAGAGGAACAACAGTGGCATCTTGACGTAAGGCTGTATCCGAGTGAAGTGAGGGCGTCGTCGGTTGGTAGCTTCCTACGTTGTGCTCTCCAGATGAGGATCGACCATTTGTTAGGGATGTAGGACTGCTAGAATGGTACGATGAAAGGAAAAGGCTCTCCTATGCCTCTTGCCATAATTTTGGCTGAAGCTAGGGTGAACTTACCACCATCGGTCAGGGAACACCGCAAGTCGCCATTTGCGTCAGGAACCATCAAAGGTTCTGCTAAGCTGCGATCGAGGAGCATGCGATGCCAATTCGTAGATGCTCTGCTATTGGCGGTCACAATCGTTGGGTTGGAATATTGAAAGTATCTTGCTTTCATGAACCGGGCCCAGATCGAGTTCTCCGTGCGAACCTTCCACCACAACTTCATGGAGCAAGCAGCAACAATATGCGCTAATCTGTGAAAACCCAGACCTCCTTTTCTGGTGGATTTGGCCATGGTGTCCCAGCTGGACCAGTGGTGTTTATTTTTCCTATCACTATGACCCCAAAAGAAGTTTGATAGTAGGGACTCCAGCGATGCTAAAACCTTCTTACGGGGAGGACACTACCAGGGTGTAAATTGGGACGGAAGAAAGCATGTGCTTGATCAGGATCATCTATACCCCCCGGGGAAATTATAGCATTGTGCCATCCCTCAATTTTATTTTTGACTTTTCTGACTAGACCGTCGAAGATACCTGAATTAGACTTCCCATAAATTAGACGGCATTCGAGGTAGGTGAATGGCGGATAGGCTGTGGCGAAGGAGGTTAGGTTGGTGAGAGTCACAGAGTGGTCTCTGTTGGCTTTGTGATGGGTATAGACGACGCTTTTGTTGGAGTTCACCCGTTGCCTGGAGCATCTAGTGTATCTCTCGAGCGTTCTGTGGACTGTCTCAACTGACCCGATGTCTCTTGCCAAGAAAATGAGAATATTATCTATATAGGCCAGATGAGTGATCAAGGGACAACCGGTGGTGGTGTGGAAGTGATGGAATCTGGCTAGGCTTTTGAGATTTCTGCAGAGTGCTTCGGCCGCAATGATCAAGATGGTGGCGGAAAGAGGGTCGCCCTGCCTGACCCCTCGGCTCGATTTGAAGAAGCCTTCTACTTGCCCGATGATGATGATTGAGAACCAGGAATTGCTGATGGATCTGAAATGGACATCTATCAACGATTCAGAGAAACCAAAGGCCTTGAGCACCCATATCAAGAATTGCCAGTCCAAACAATCGTATGCTTTCTCCATATCCAGCTTGATGGCCACGTTCCCTCTTCTGGCGGGGAACTTCAGGCACGTAATCACCTCTTGCGCTAGAAGGATGTTGTCTGTGATGTTGCGACCTTGGATGAAGCTACTTTGTTCTTCGGATATGATCTTGGGTAAGGGTAGACATGCGAGTAGCAATGATCTTCGAATTGATTTTGTTTGTGAAGTGTAACACCCAGTTTCTGAAATGAGGGTATTTTTAGAATTTTGTATTTATAAATATTACTTATTTATATTTATTTAATATTATAATTTTTGGTGATTTTTAATTATTTTTAATCTATTTAAAAACTATTTTAAGTCATGACTTGTGATTTTGATGTGCTGCAAGTGAAACCCTAGTGACTGCCTGACCTAGATTCTGACCATGTCATTAGGATAATTTATTTCTACTTTTGAGCATGAGGGTATTTTGGTCATTTGGCCTCTTTGAATTATTTCATGATTTATTGCACTGGTGATTGTTGATTTGACTTTTGACTAGCTGTGACTTAAGAGACTGTCCTAGATTTTGACCTTGACTTGGTGACCTAATTAACATGGTATGGACCCTAGTTTAACTTAAGTCAACTCAAGTTAGGACACTCAGGATCAAGTTTGAAATAGGAGGATTGGTGTTTTGGTCCATAGACTTGAGACTCAGAAATTGGTTCTATGACTAGTGCAAATAGGCCCATAGCCATTAGACTAAGCCCTAACCCTAATTTTCTATTTTTTAACCAGCCACTAGGGCTCCCCCTTCCCTATAAATAATCTCTTCCTTGTTCTTGCCTCTTTTATTATTATTTTTTCAAGCTTTGAAGAAAGAGGTAAAGAGCCATTCCCTAACTTTTTTATTTCAACTCCTTTTTAATCCTAGTCTTTTGCATTAGGACCTAATAATTGTTTATTTACTGTTGGTGGAGAGTAATCCCAGATTTTGAGCAATTTGGAGATCCGAGCTAGCAAGGAGGAACACTTCATTTTGGGGCTTTTTTTTTGCTATCACATATAGGTAAAACCCTTTAAATTGCATTAATATTTTGTTTTGTTTGCATTTAGGGCTGGATCTAGGATTCCCCTAGCTGTCCCTTAAGTTTGGGTCAATTTCGTGTCCGTTTGGTGTCCGTATCGGACACGTGTCGTAGTGTTGTGTAGGTGTTTGATTAAATGCCTCTAAGGATTTTATTTTCAATTTTTGTAAAACTAATTATATGAATTTGTTGATCTATATGTGTATACTAATTTTTGTGAAGACTGATTTGATTTTTGTGTCCAAAAGGGACACGGACACGCAGCACGAGACCCCATGTTGTGCCCTACTACCCGATAACAATTTCTCACTGTACGGGACACGGGGACACATAAAACTTGGCACGAGGGTAGGGGCAGACACTGTCAGGACCCCCCTAAAGTTTCACAACATTTTGAGTCGTGTCGGACACAAAACACGAGCTGCACTGGTTTGACACTGCACAGTGCACTGATTTTTCACTCACTGACACGGCTTTAAAACATGGACACGACACCTCTTGGACTTCGTGCAGGCACCTATACTCCTAGCCCTAGTCCCCCTCTACTCCTAGACCCGATCATGATGTGTCACGTGTCGTGTGTCACGTGCACGAGTCTGTGACTCGCGTGCACGAGGCACCGCACTGTGCCCGTGCTCTTCTCTGCTACTCGGGCTCAACACAGGATACGACACGACACTAGAACGGACGAAACTTTGTGGACACATGGGTCCAATGTCTGATACGATACACACAAAGTTTCGGTCGAGTTGGTTTCATATTCACAAAGTTATCCACCTCACACTGATTTGTGCTGTCCACACACACGCGCACATTTGGTCTCTGATACGGCCTTGGACACGTGATACGACGTGACTTGGACTCGACCTAGTGGACTCAGTAGACAGGTGGACACCTAGTCTACAGATTGACACACCTACACGACCTAAGTGTTGGACACAACGTGTTCTATGGACCCCGACACACTCGTACGAAGACCTGTCTCACTACTAAAATAACCCATTTTAGCGACGTCAGGAGACGTCGCTAAATAAGGAAAATACGTCGCTAAAACCAATTTGCGACGTATTTAGCGACGAAAATCGGACGTCGCTTATAGGCAAGTTGCAAATGTCACTTTCGTCGCCGAACGTCGCTAGTCGCGACGCAAAATTCATTGTCGCTAGACGTCGCAAAATTAGCGACATATAGCGACGTATCACTACGTCGCCAACATTGCAACGTAAAGAGACCACTTGCGATGCTGTAAACTTTATATATGATGACATGGCATGGCAGCCACGTGGGCAACTTAGCGACGCCTACCGACAGATTTAGCGACGTAGTATTAGTAACGTCTAGCGACGTATAGCGACGTCAAAGATCCGTCGCAATACGTGTGTCGGAAGACTAATATGTCATAATTTTATAAGCCGTGTGTTTTGACATAATCCTCTAACCGGATTTCAGTTCTATGTAATAATGCAAGATTACGACATAGGAGGAAAGGGTTGGGAGGATTACGTCAAAACACACGGCTTAAAAAATTATGACATGTTAGTCTTCCGATACCGCGGGTAACATGGTTGTCACATTAAGGGTCTTTGACAAGATGACATATTGTGAAAAGATATATCCTTATAGTTCTCCTATGTATGTTGAAGAAACCTCTGTACTTCCTCCGGATCATGCCGTCGGCTGTGCTGCTTCCCCCTCCTATTCCTGTCCACTTCTTCTCCCCCGACTCTACACTGGAGCTGAATATCATATGTGGCTGAGAGAGTCAAATAAGAAGAATAGAAGTAGGGAGGAGCAGATGGGTCCATAGCCATAGTGGAGGAGAGGAGAAGGCAAAACTGAATCAGCATCTTCCGGCAAAGAGGACCCGTTCCCATTTCGACTCTGCAGCCAGCGAGAAGTTGAAGAAGCTGGGCACGCTGAGCAGCCCGTTATGCCTTGATTCAGTTTTGCCTTCCTTGGATGGTATTGATTCTGTAGATCCATGTATAAAAAAGGAAGAGATTGGGAGTAGAGTGGACCTGGAGGGAAATGAGAGATTGGAAGCTGGGTCAATATCCAAGAAGCGAAAGAGAGTCGAGGATTCTGATAGGTTGTCGTATCATCATTATCGAGGGATGAGGGTCGGAGGACAGTCAACTTTATCTAAGACTACATAGTTTCTGCCTCGCCAGTCGAATGGCTGCAGGGACTATGTCCTGATCCTCGGGTCATGGGTGCCATCTGGTAAGTATATGTAACAGAATATAACAGAATGTATATGTTCTTATCGTATCTAGTATCTGAAGAATGTAACAGAATTAAGATGAACTCATATAATGTAATACTAAGACATCATCTACTACAAAATACATAATCCAAAATACAAAATACAAAATACAAAATACAGAAACCAAAATACAAAATACTGAAACCAAAATGCAAAATACTGAAACCAAAATACAGAAACCAAAATACAAAATACAGAAACCAAAATACAAAATACTGAAACCAAAATACAAAATACAGAAACCAAAATACAAAATACAGAAACCAAAATACAAAATATAGAATCCAAAATAGGACCCTCTATGAGAACGGATGGCTCAGAACACAAACAAACCGGAGAGGATACTCTGAGAGATCCATCTGAGAGGGACGTATACTCTGAGAGATCACTTTTATAAGAATGATATCAGTAGTGGAATTGAGTGCTGGAGGAGATATTATCAGAGTATACGTCCTACTCAGATGGGTCTCTCACCGTTACTATTTTTTCCTGACAGCATGGTGGATGTGCTCCGTCCACAGATTCTTGCTCCGAGCCAAAACTTTATTCCGGAGCTCAAGTGGACATCCTTGGTGTAGAGCTCGAGTGAGAGGTTCCTGACAGCATGGTGGTCTCCTTTGTCAAAGTATCCGTGCTCGTCCCATAACCAATGTGGGATGAGCATGGATACTTTGACAAAGGAGACCACCATGCTGTCAGGAACCTTTCACTTGAGCTATACACCAAGGATGTCCACTTGAGCTCCGGGACAAAATTTTGGCTCGGAGCAAGAATCTGTGGACGGAGCACATCCACCATGCTGTCAGGAAAAAATAGTAACAGTGAGAGACCCATCTGAGTAGGACGTAAACTCTAATAATATCTCTTCCAGCACTCAATCCTACTACTGATATCATTCTTGTAAAAGTGATCTCTCAGAGTATACGTCCCTCTCAGATGGATCTCTCAGAGTATCCTCTCCGGTTGGTTGTCGTATCATCATTGCCGAGGGATGAGGGTCGAAGGACAGTCGACTTTATCTACGGATACATAGTTTCTGCCTCGCCAGTCGAATGGCTGCAGGGACTATGTTACTGTGGTGTCGTAGTCCAATATAATCTAGAGATTGACACAGTTCTAATTCATATATGTAGTCCAATACAAATAGTCTAATACAAAAACAACCCAATACAAATAGTCCAATACAAATAAGTACTAATAGCTAATGAGAACCATGCTGCTCACGCAAACGCTCAGTGATACGTTCACGCAACCACCTCAAAAAAGCGAGATTTTTGGCGCGAGAAGAGATGTCGTCCCTTGCAAGGACTGCATGAAGAGAACACTCGGTCTCACTAGCTACCGGTGCTGGATGAATAGAACTCCCGGTCTCACTAGCAACCGGTGCCACTTCCTCCTCAACTGTAGGAGGAGCCACCTCAGCATTCACTGTTTTCTTCAAACGACGTGCCGCTCCTCGGGTCATGGGTGTCATCTGGTAAGTATATGTAACAGAATGTAAAAGAATGTAACAGCTCAAAATACAGTTTCTACTAACCTCAATAGAACAAACACTCTCACAGCTCAAAATACTAACACATGCTCACGCCTTACTCTTGTGACACTCCCTTTCAAACACAAACACACACCTATATGTTCCCTTACATATGTTGCCATGTTACCTTTAAAAATAGGAAACCCTTGTTGTCTATAATAAGGCACAATTCACCAAAGAAATCAGTGAGCTAACATGAAGCCTATTCTAATTAAGCAATCCTGCAGTAAACACAAACTTGAACATATGGGGATCATTATAACTCATCAAAAGGAATCAGTTCAATTCAGTTCAAGAAAGAACAGCAAACCAAATTCCTGAGTTTTTATCAAACCAATTTAAATTGAACCCCATGTCCAATATCCTATTCTCAAATCACAAGCCTAATCAGAAATGAAAAAAAGGAATTAACAGGTACTAACACATGTGTTACAACCAATGATAACTGAACAACAATTAGAAATCAAAAAAATTTTGGAATTGAAGTTCAGGGGACAATCAAAACTGATTCATCAGTATCAGTCAACCTATTGAAACCAACTCGAGTCCAAATTCCATTCCCATATCATAAAACTTAATTTAATAAGTAAAGATCAAACTATCATAGGCTAATACACATGTAGGAGTAATATTGGTACTTAAAACATTAGTTAGAATCAGATTAATAGGATTGACATAGGAAAAACTTGAAACGTATCATGTATCAGTCATGTAAAGTCAACCCACATATGTTCGAATCCCATATCACAGCAACGACCCATTCTCAATATAAATATCAACTAACATAGATTAACAACATGTCTAGGAATCAAATCTAGCATTTAAATCACAATTTAAACCATTTAAACTAGGAATAAATCTGTGTCTGTGTGTGTGTGTGCATGTGTCTGTATGTGTGTGTGTGTGTGTGTCCGTGTCCGTTTGTGTATGTGTGTCTGTGTCTGTGTGTGTGTGTGTGTGTGTGTGTGTCAGTGTCCGTGTGTGTCCGTGTGTGTATGTGTGTGTGTATCTGTGTGTGTGTGTGTGTGTGTGTGTGTGTGTCCGTGTCCGTGTGTGTCCGTGTGTGTGTGTGTGTCCGTGGGAGAGGAGGAGGAGGAAGGAGAGGAGTTTGGTTAGGGTTTACCTAAGGAAGAGGAGGAGGAGGTCGGATTGGGGGAGGAGGAGCTCGAGGAGGAGGATCTCGAGGAGGAGGAGCTCGCCGGAGGGGGAGGGAGTCGCCAGGGGGGAGGGGGTCGCCGGGGGGGGAGGGCACTGATAGAGGGGGAGGGAGTCGCCGGGGGGTGGGGGGGGACATTAAAATTTTTGAGAGTTTTCGAGTGAGAGTGAGGGGGAAAGAAGGCAGCGGCGTGCCCTAAGTAAAATAACTTAGTGACGTAACTTGTTGACGTCGCTAAACGTCGCAACCATGGCGATATATACTTAAAATATGTCGCTGAACGTCGCTATTCAGCGACGTAGTATACTCCTGTCGCAGAACGTCGCTAGCCAGCGACGTTTTGCGACGTGTTTATAAAGAAGTCGCTACTGGCGACGTAACTTCTTGCCGTCGCTACATTACGTCGCTATTTGATGATATTTTAGTAGTGTCTGTGCACAAATTGATACCCCTACTGACACTTGGATTTTGGACACTGTTTGGATACATGGTGGACACGTATGTGTAGACACACCTAGGTGGCACCTCTGCACACATGTTCCTACTTAATTTCAAAATTTTTGTGTTATTATTTAGGTTTTCATTTGAATATTCCTGTGAACAGGTTTTCCCAGTTTCTTTGACAGTTCGAATTGGGTTTTGGTCCCTTTGAGTTCAATTTGGGTCTAAAATTAGATTAGATTACATGTAGTAGGTTTGATTTTGATTATAGTTTGTATGTATGCAATTGAGTTAAGTTAACTGGAATTTGGTGTTAACTGAAATTCGAGTTCACTGCAAATGTTTGAACAGAGAAAGAAAACATGAGAATGTGTAGAAAACCTGAGATCTTAAAATTATTGTGAAAACTGAGTTTAAACTGAAACCTGAGATTTCAGGGAAACTGAAATTAGGTTTTTGGATTTCTGAAATGTTTACTGTGGTTAATTAAGTCAAGGTAAACTGAAATAGAATTGGGTTTATGGAGAAACTGAGATTTCATTGGGTGTATAACCGGAGTTTAAGTTGAAAGAAAACCTAAAAATTCAGGACCATGAGCATAGGTTAGTGTTGGTTTGTATAGGTTAAGTTGGGATGGTTAAAGTTGAGTATTACTTAAACCTAAAAACTGACTTATGGGTTGGGGATTCACTGGATTGTTAATATAGGTTGTTTGGGTCTGTTCTCAGATTTCTGAGGCTGAGAATAGGGATTATGTGTAGGTGGTTTTCTCCACACTATCTTGACCTGTCCACACGTGGACCTGAGTCCAGTCTCTATATCCCTTCAATTGTCCTGCATTCCCAAATGAGCCCTACAAATATTTGAACATGTCCTGCACATTGCATTCATTGCATAAGCTATTCACTGTATGTTTCACTAACATGTTTTAGTTCACTGAAATTCATTGCATAAGCTATTCATTGCATTCATTACATAAGCTATTCATTGCATGTTTCAGTTCACACACTATGGCCTTACCATTAACTCACTATACCTTTGGCTAATGTCCTAGATTGTATAAATTCTGTCATGCCTATATGCAATTGTTCAGTCTTCCTTAACAGTTTAGGCAGTATAAATTAGAGGTAGGTGAGTTGTGGCATACTTGTATACGCAAAGGTCATTTAGGCCACCCCATTTATATGTATACATATATTAGATAACCTATATGTCGTACATTTATATATTATATTTACTTGGGTGGTATGGATGCAAGTATGTATAAATATATGTATATATGCAATGTGTAGATTCTATGTAGACATGTAATGAAATGAAATGTAACTATAGTATAAGTAGAGATGCAATGTAGGATACAATGTATATAGGCATGTATGAATGGACATATATGCAAGTATGTATGTACCTATATATATTGTATCTATAGATGGCATAGGCCTTGAGAGTATATATGGTTTACATTATAGACTTATTGTTTAGACTTTTGAATGACCAACCCTAACTAGTTGACCAAGATAGCCTTGTTGATTGACCTATTTTGACTAGATATTGACTTGGTTTAACCCAGAGTTGACTAGAGTTGACTTTGACCTAGATTGGCTTAGAAATTATGTAGATTGCGTCGTAAATTTTATCTGTCTTATTTTAAACATATTATAATCCATACTGCTCTATTTAGGACATTGTGACTCTGGTATAGACATCTAATATTACATTACTCTTTTCAGAGTATCAGGCGAGTACATTCTCCGATAGTTCTCTCATTTACTTGTCAATTACCGTACTTCAGTTCTAGTTAGCTGTATATGATTTTCTGTTACAAACACGTATTGTTATTACTGAATCCATGTATACGACACACATACTTACTCATCTTACCTCTATTATTCGAATCACCATACGAATCACTATTCGAACCACCTATTCGTATCTTCTTGTGCTGGTTGGACTTATATTCGTCTTATGTGTTGGATTATGGATTCATCTTGTATTAGACTAGGCAGGGAAATACTGATTAGACATGTGAATATTCCCACTATTCGAACCACCCCCTGTGAATGATATTCGAACGATAGCCATCTCTCACCTGATCAGTGCGTGATGTGCCGGATTTACCCATAGCCGTTTACATGTCGATCTCAGTATTTTAAAACACACTTGGAGAATTTATTCGAATCATTGTTTGACTACTATTTGAATCACTATTCGTATCACCTTATTCGAATCACCTTATTAGAACAATGATTAGAATGACATTCGACTCATCTTGTATTAGACTCATATTGGGATTATACTGGACTTATATTGTACTGTCTGGACTCATCATGTTGCTCTAGTTCAGCTAGATCTTATTTTACAATCTTTCTTGACATGCTTCTCTTCTTGTTTAGTTACCTTATACTTTTCTTGTACCTTAACTGTTTCTCTACATTATTTCTCGTACAAACTGCCATATTCATTAATACAACTGTCTATAACTGCTTTATAGTTCTTTGTCATTTACTTGGGATTTCTTGATGAATTGTACTCGTTCCTGTCCTGACTGGACCTGTTAAAAATATTACAGATGATTGTCCTGAGGACATTTGCCCTACTTGTCTTGGAGCAGGAGATGGTTTAGCTACCTTTGGCCCCGACACTCAGGAGTGATCGGGAGACTAGCTAGTAGACTTGGTTTAGTTTTTATGTTTTAGAAATTGAAGTGTAATAACTTGAAATATGAGTTTGTATTTGAGTTTGTTTGAGATATTATCATTTTAGTAGTTTATAATCGTTGTTATTTAGTCTTTAGTTATAAACTTCTATGTTATCTTATCGTGCTTAGACTGTGATTGAGATTTCATTATATCTATACTTGTCCTCCATTCGGAGTTGAGATTTGACAAGTACATTATATAATTGCGAGAGTTGTTGATTAGATAGTAACCTAGGACAGCGTTCTACCACCGACACTACGGCGTAGGCTGGGCACTGTTACGTACTCGTACCCTCACAGTGGGTGTGGGTCTTGACACATTTTTAGTGGTGGCCCATGCAGGTCGAGAGTCGCATTAGTGCGTTATCGTGGTAGTACGGCGACTTAGTTGTACTGTTGCGAGCCTGCGATAGGATTAAAATTAGGCTTTAACGGAGAGGTACTCAATCACAGTTAGGACTACTTGAGAACATTCCTGGGATGACCCTGGAGAATCTCATTATAAACTATCTCAAAATTCGATTCTGACAGTATCTGTCTATCTTTCTTGATTCATCGTTGAATTTGATTCTTGGTATTCCTTATTGACTTAATTTTCTACCAAGATAACATTATGGGCTAGATTGTCTCAGTCATGGAATCTAGAGTCTTCTACAGCTATATTAGTTGGGTTGGCGATGAGATAGAGTCTGATTTTGGATATATTTCTCGGGTGTGGGAATTTAAGGTTTTCGCAGCCAAGCTAGCAGCAGTACAAAAATTTTAAATACCATGATTCTAGAGGTATGTACATTAGTTGTGGACTCTATGGATTATCGCAGCCATACTTACTGGTGTAACGAGGATTCTGGTAACATAGTTCTGGATAGACGGGTATGATTATCAGATTGCAGAATAGATACCATATAGATGGTGCCCTAGTATAATTGAGTGGAATATCAGGGTGGATATTACTTGAGTGTCAAGGATTAGATAGAGGGAGCTAGGCCACTTGTAGCGCAGCACCATGTCCCACACCATCAGAGGGATACACCCCATAGGGGCAGGGCTTTTGTGCTGACAGTCGAGTATACCGACGCTACGGGTGATAGGTTAGCAGGTTTATCTTTTCTGTTCTTTTTTCATCTTGTTGTGTGATTCCATTAGTACCTGTCAGGATATTGTTTAGGATTTGCTAGATAGTGTAGCTACCCTGTTCGAGACCGTGATATCACGACCATTAGGACCACAATTTGCATGTTTTAGATATAGTTTTCTTGACCTTGATTGTTGGGGGTTTAACCTAGAAGAAGTACGACCATCTTAATTTCGAGGACGAAATTTTTCTAAGGGGGTTGACTTGTAACATCCAGTTTCTGAAATAAAGGTATTTTTGGAATTTTTTATTTATAAATATTATTTATTTATATTTATTTTATATTATGATTTTTTGTGATTTTTAATTATTTTTAATCTATTTAAAAACTGTTTTAAGTCATGACTTGTGATTTTGATGTGCTGTAAGTGAAACCCTAGTGACTGCCTGTCACGACCCGCACCCGGATATACGGGTACGAATACGTGGGCCACGCCCAGCCTACGCCGCGGTATCGGCGGTAGAACGCTGTCAAGTATACTATACTAACTACAACATCTAAGAATCCATAACTAGAAATGTACTCATGTCACATCACGAAAACTAAGGAAGATAAGACAAGAAATAATAACAATATCACTAGAACAACTAGAATCTACAATGATCATAAGACATGAAGATAAAGAAGGAACAATAAGACTAACTAAGAAAAACTACCAGGCAACTCACATAGAAGAATAGTGAGATCCACCTCAGCTAGCAACATCATGAAGTCCAATAATGAGGGCACAACTACTCCTAAAATTTTCATAACGTATCCAGTCAGGAGCGGAACGAGCACAAATCTCAAATAACAGTTCTAATTAGACGATATTGAAAATGTAGCAGTAAATAGAGAGAATATACGAGGTAAATAATGTGTACATGAATCATGGTAAGGCATGTCAAGACTGTAACTGAATGTAAGAACAGGGAAAATAGTATAAATCATGTACAAGAATCTGGAACTATATCTATGTGAGTTTAGCACTAGTTTCAACATGTGACCGGCTTAGAACTTGATACAATGTTTGGCCTGGCTAATCATACGTGAGTGTATGATTAACACTATACAATGATGATACAATATCTGTGGGGTATTGATCACATATCTACGCTAGTACTCCCCGTCCCCGACTGGTAGAGTGGATCCAAACAGGACACGTCACTGCACGGGATTCTAATGAGAAGGTCGCGAACCTTCTCTAGAATCAGTGACCACATATCGAGCAAGAGCTACAAGGGTGCTTGCACAATACATCCCAACCTAAGAAGGAGAAACATCTCTCGTCGGGATCCATGAATACCAATCCGTGTGACCAATGTGTCGAGAACAAGCATATCTACACTAAATACAAGAAACATAAACGATATCATAAAACAGAAATATTATCAGAGAATGTACTCGCCTGGGGTCCTGCTGTCAATATGAATCAGGGTTCGGAGTAAAGCCACAGACCTAAAGATGAAATAATACAAGAGCTGATCAGGGTCAAAAGACATACTAACATCTAGGTCAAACTAAGTCAAACTAAGACAAACTGGGTTAAGATTGACGTCTAAGTCTAATCTAGGTTAAATAGGTCAATGGTTGACCTATAGTTGACTTTGGTCAAAAAGTCAACGTTTGTCAAATCTGGTCAAACCTAGGTCAAATATTGACTCTACTTCGACATCTAGTCAAAGTAGTCAACCATGGTCAAGCTAGTCTCTATAACCATCTACAAGGTCAACTTATGAATTTCAGTGATTTAGAAATCACTGAAATCGACAGGTCTCTAAAACAACCAAAAGGAGAAAATATTATAATAATAGGGTGACACAAAAAGAGAAAAAAATATACAGATGTTGTCGGATGATGAAACTAACATCACCAACGTGTCCAGAATGGTCAAATCAGCTAGGATAGCCTGTCCAAAAGTCCAATTTGGACACAGGGGCAAAACGGTAATTTCGGACCAAAATGATGTCCGCCGTCGGACACACTTTGCACCAAAAAACGTGCCGAAATAAAAGTGCTCAAAACCTTACAAATTATATGTCCACGAATCCAGAATGACGATACGAACCCAACGGTATATCCAGAATTGGATTCCGTTGACCCGATCTCAAATTGGTCCGTTGACCCGGACATTGGAAACCGATTTGCACGGAAAAGCGTGTCGGAGCCAATGTCCTCAAAACTCAGCAAATTATATGTCAACGAGTCCAGAATGACGATACGAACTCAACGGTATATCCGGAATTGGATTCCGATGAGCCGAACTCAAAATGACACGTTGACCCGGATATTGGTATCCGACTTGCACCGAAATGCGTGCCGGAACCAATGTCCACTAAAACCTAGCAAATTATATGTCAACGAGTCCAGAATGACGATACGAACTCAACGGTATATCCGGAATTGGATTCCGATGAGCCGGCGTCAAAAAGTCCCGTTGACTCAGAAAGTGGGACCCGCTTTGCACCGAAATGCGTGCCAGGGCCCACGTTCTCCAAATCAAGCAAACTTTATATGAAAACATACCAGAACGACGCCACGAGTCTACTGGTGGTGTCAGAAATTGAATCCGGAGTCCCGGGTTCAAAAATGGAATTTTACAAGTGCAGCACTAAGAATTCGAACGGCCAACTTTGGCGTCGAATTCGACCGACCTAACAAGCTCAAACTGAAATGAAATCTAAAGGGGGCAGGAAGAGGGTTATACCAGCTGTGCACCGGAACTGACGACGCGCAAAACGGAGCTGCGACGGAGAAGATACGAACCCGCGAAGTTGGCGTCGCAAAACTGTCCAAAAACAGTACAATTTAAAACGTCAACTTGGTGGCCGGTTTTGATGTATCAAACGACGAAATTAACGGGTGAAATTTGACAGAGGCGAAGAGAGATATACCGAGATTGAGACGGAGCGAAGAAATCGTCGATCCAACGGTCGGATCTCCCAGAAAATGCGCGTGAAGTTGCTGCCCCGAGACGTACATTTCTGAAATATCCCCGCGCGCGTCACGTCGGGAACGCGTGAAAAACGCGCGTAACGCCTAGGCGGCGCGTCCTGGTGGACGGTGGCCGCCATGGGGCCACACCCGGGGGTGCGCACGGCCGTGGGGGGACACGTGGGGGAGCCACGGCGGGCCATGGCCGGCGCGGCGGCTGCTGCGAACTGCCGCTGCTGCTTGCAACTGCGGCTGCTGCTTGCTGCTGTTGCAGCTGCTGCTGCCTGCTGCTGCGGCTGCAGCTGCGCGCCAGGAGGTGGAGAGGAAGGCCGAGGAGGAGGAGGAAGTGGAGGAGTGGTGCTTGTGGTGAGGGTGGCTGTTGGCTTCAAGAAGAAGAAGAACAACAAGAAAATGAAGTAAAAGAAGAAGAAGAAGAAGAATAGCAAAAAGGGGGGGGGTTTTGCTGTCGCATACAGCAGGGAAGAGGGGGGGGCTGGTGTCTAACATGAGGGGGAGAGAGAGAGTGATGGTGATGGGAGGTGAGTGGAAGAGAGGGGTGAGGGGTGAGTATAGGGTGAGAGAGTTATATATATATGTATATATATATATAAGGAGAGGGGGTGAGGATAAGAGAGGGGGGTGAGTGTAGGGGATATTTAGAGAGGGGGAAAGATGTAGTCGGCTGTGAAAGGATTTGGGAGAGGTGTGCATGTATTAGTAAAGAGAGAGAGAGATTGTATATATATATATATATGTAGTTGTATATATATATACATATATAAAAGAGAGAGAATTAGAGATAATAATATAAAATAAAATAATCATATTTTCGAGTAGGCAAAAATGGAAAAACACCAGTGGGGTGTATGGACAGACATGGTAGGGTCCACGCCAAACTGGGTCGGACATTGGACCAAGTTTGGACAAAGTCGAAGCCAAGATTTAATTAATTTACAAATTAAACCAATTAAAATCACGGATGGAATGGGAGCACAAGGGAACGAGTTCAAGTGGGACAGGATATATCAAAATGAAGATAATCTCGTCTACTACAAACTCCAAGAAGGAAGTTTCCAGAGACTGGCATCCCTGATGCTCCAGAAGTCAAAGGCACGGTAAAGAGCATTAAATCAAATAATAATCAAATAATAATATTTATTCAAAATAATTGAATTATAAAATTGGAAAAAAAAATAAGCCCTAAATTCAGGGACTTACAATCCTACCCACCTTATAAAAATTTCGTCCTCGAAATTAAAGGTTGGTAGTGGGGTTAAAACATGATAGAAAGTTTTAGGCAATAATTTAGGCACGATGCAAGAATGACGAGTTTGCATGATCAAGAAAATCGATTCGAAATTGTTCAGGCACGATAGAATCATGATATGAACAAAATCATATGTGCATGATTTCAGAAATAAGCCAAGTCATTGGGGCACCATTTTAGAGACGATTAGGAGAATTGAAGATATAAATGAAGTTCAAGTACGGGGTAATTTGTGTAATCAAGACATAGCTAAACAAGGCAAAGGAAATGACGGTAAGATGAGAAAATCATCATGCGATGGGAGAGAAAATAATGATAAACAAGAAATAATGGTAGGAATTATCTTGCTCAATTGGTAAAAGAAGTGAATCAACTTAAGATATGACCTGATAACCATACACGTCTATCCAAAATCATGTTGCCAGAATTTACGCCACGCCAGTAAACATAGCTACAATAAACGATAGAGTCCATAACCAAGGTATACACCCTATAATCATGTCATCTAGATTCCTTACCACGCCAACCGGTATGGCTGCAAGAGAATCTAAATTCCATAACTAGGATAGTATATCCAAAATCAGGCTCCATGTCCTTGTCTCGCTAGCTAATATGACTGCGATAAATTCTAAACTCCATAAATAAAGTAGACACTTACTGTTCTCATCGTCCTCGTCCAAAATATGTTTATCAGGATATCTTAACTCTATTCTTAAAAGAATTTTCCTAAACAAAATCAAAGGTCAACAACGAATAGTAAGATTTAAAATTCAACAACAAGTCAAGGGTAAGTTAATAGAGACAACAGAAACAACTTCCGAGATAGGGTTCAGAGGAAAATCTCAGGAAAGTCCCGAAGGTACTACCTAGGTCAAGATAGAAAATGGTGGAATATAATCTAAAACAAACCTCGACCATGATACGAGGTTGATAAATCATATTCTCTCCCCAACCTAGATGATATACAAATCCAACTTATCACTTCCCTCGGGGGTCCACAAACTCATCCCAAGAAGGAAATAAGTTTGATACGGACAGTTATTTCAGAAATCAGGACGAACAGGAACAAATAGAAAAAGTTTCGAAAGTTTGAAATAAGATTCCCAGGGGTCATCCCTTGAATCTACCAAGAGTTCCTAATATGTGACTGAGTACAAAATCCTAAATTATTCTATGACTCAACCTTAATCCGAGGGCAGGCTCGCAGTAGTACAGATAAGCTCAAGTACTACCACGACTTCGCATTAACTGCAAAGACTGACCTGCATGGGCCACCACTAAAAACGTGTCACGACCCGCACCCGGATATACGGGTACGAATACGTGGGCCACGCCCAGCCTACGCCGCGGTATCGGCGGTAGAACGCTGTCAAGTATACTATACTAACTACAACATCTAAGAATCCATAACTAGAAATGTACTCATGTCACATCACGAAAACTAAGGAAGATAAGACAAGAAATAATAACAATATCACTAGAACAACTAGAATCTACAATGATCATAAGACATGAAGATAAAGAAGGAACAATAAGACTAACTAAGAAAAACTACCAGGCAACTCACATAGAAGAATAGTGAGATCCACCTCAGCTAGCAACATCATGAAGTCCAATAATGAGGGCACAACTACTCCTAAAATTTTCATAACGTATCCAGTCAGGAGCGGAACGAGCACAAATCTCAAATAACAGTTCTAATTAGACGATATTGAAAATGTAGCAGTAAATAGAGAGAATATACGAGGTAAATAATGTGTACATGAATCATGGTAAGGCATGTCAAGACTGTAACTGAATGTAAGAACAGGGAAAATAGTATAAATCATGTACAAGAATCTGGAACTATATCTATGTGAGTTTAGCACTAGTTTCAACATGTGACCGGCTTAGAACTTGATACAATGTTTGGCCTGGCTAATCATACGTGAGTGTATGATTAACACTATACAATGATGATACAATATCTGTGGGGTATTGATCACATATCTACGCTAGTACTCCCCGTCCCCGACTGGTAGAGTGGATCCAAACAGGACACGTCACTGCACGGGATTCTAATGAGAAGGTCGCGAACCTTCTCTAGAATCAGTGACCACATATCGAGCAAGAGCTACAAGGGTGCTTGCACAATACATCCCAACCTAAGAAGGAGAAACATCTCTCGTCGGGATCCATGAATACCAATCCGTGTGACCAATGTGTCGAGAACAAGCATATCTACACTAAATACAAGAAACATAAACGATATCATAAAACAGAAATATTATCAGAGAATGTACTCGCCTGGGGTCCTGCTGTCAATATGAATCAGGGTTCGGAGTAAAGCCACAGACCTAAAGATGAAATAATACAAGAGCTGATCAGGGTCAAAAGACATACTAACATCTAGGTCAAACTAAGTCAAACTAAGACAAACTGGGTTAAGATTGACGTCTAAGTCTAATCTAGGTTAAATAGGTCAATGGTTGACCTATAGTTGACTTTGGTCAAAAAGTCAACGTTTGTCAAATCTGGTCAAACCTAGGTCAAATATTGACTCTACTTCGACATCTAGTCAAAGTAGTCAACCATGGTCAAGCTAGTCTCTATAACCATCTACAAGGTCAACTTATGAATTTCAGTGATTTAGAAATCACTGAAATCGACAGGTCTCTAAAACAACCAAAAGGAGAAAATATTATAATAATAGGGTGACACAAAAAGAGAAAAAAATATACAGATGTTGTCGGATGATGAAACTAACATCACCAACGTGTCCAGAATGGTCAAATCAGCTAGGATAGCCTGTCCAAAAGTCCAATTTGGACACAGGGGCAAAACGGTAATTTCGGACCAAAATGATGTCCGCCGTCGGACACACTTTGCACCAAAAAACGTGCCGAAATAAAAGTGCTCAAAACCTTACAAATTATATGTCCACGAATCCAGAATGACGATACGAACCCAACGGTATATCCAGAATTGGATTCCGTTGACCCGATCTCAAATTGGTCCGTTGACCCGGACATTGGAAACCGATTTGCACGGAAAAGCGTGTCGGAGCCAATGTCCTCAAAACTCAGCAAATTATATGTCAACGAGTCCAGAATGACGATACGAACTCAACGGTATATCCGGAATTGGATTCCGATGAGCCGAACTCAAAATGACACGTTGACCCGGATATTGGTATCCGACTTGCACCGAAATGCGTGCCGGAACCAATGTCCACTAAAACCTAGCAAATTATATGTCAACGAGTCCAGAATGACGATACGAACTCAACGGTATATCCGGAATTGGATTCCGATGAGCCGGCGTCAAAAAGTCCCGTTGACTCAGAAAGTGGGACCCGCTTTGCACCGAAATGCGTGCCAGGGCCCACGTTCTCCAAATCAAGCAAACTTTATATGAAAACATACCAGAACGACGCCACGAGTCTACTGGTGGTGTCAGAAATTGAATCCGGAGTCCCGGGTTCAAAAATGGAATTTTACAAGTGCAGCACTAAGAATTCGAACGGCCAACTTTGGCGTCGAATTCGACCGACCTAACAAGCTCAAACTGAAATGAAATCTAAAGGGGGCAGGAAGAGGGTTATACCAGCTGTGCACCGGAACTGACGACGCGCAAAACGGAGCTGCGACGGAGAAGATACGAACCCGCGAAGTTGGCGTCGCAAAACTGTCCAAAAACAGTACAATTTAAAACGTCAACTTGGTGGCCGGTTTTGATGTATCAAACGACGAAATTAACGGGTGAAATTTGACAGAGGCGAAGAGAGATATACCGAGATTGAGACGGAGCGAAGAAATCGTCGATCCAACGGTCGGATCTCCCAGAAAATGCGCGTGAAGTTGCTGCCCCGAGACGTACATTTCTGAAATATCCCCGCGCGCGTCACGTCGGGAACGCGTGAAAAACGCGCGTAACGCCTAGGCGGCGCGTCCTGGTGGACGGTGGCCGCCATGGGGCCACACCCGGGGGTGCGCACGGCCGTGGGGGGACACGTGGGGGAGCCACGGCGGGCCATGGCCGGCGCGGCGGCTGCTGCGAACTGCCGCTGCTGCTTGCAACTGCGGCTGCTGCTTGCTGCTGTTGCAGCTGCTGCTGCCTGCTGCTGCGGCTGCAGCTGCGCGCCAGGAGGTGGAGAGGAAGGCCGAGGAGGAGGAGGAAGTGGAGGAGTGGTGCTTGTGGTGAGGGTGGCTGTTGGCTTCAAGAAGAAGAAGAACAACAAGAAAATGAAGTAAAAGAAGAAGAAGAAGAAGAATAGCAAAAAGGGGGGGGTTTTGCTGTCGCATACAGCAGGGAAGAGGGGGGGGCTGGTGTCTAACATGAGGGGGAGAGAGAGAGTGATGGTGATGGGAGGTGAGTGGAAGAGAGGGGTGAGGGGTGAGTATAGGGTGAGAGAGTTATATATATATGTATATATATATAAGGAGAGGGGGTGAGGATAAGAGAGGGGGGTGAGTGTAGGGGATATTTAGAGAGGGGGAAAGATGTAGTCGGCTGTGAAAGGATTTGGGAGAGGTGTGCATGTATTAGTAAAGAGAGAGAGAGATTGTATATATATATATATATGTAGTTGTATATATATATACATATATAAAAGAGAGAGAATTAGAGATAATAATATAAAATAAAATAATCATATTTTCGAGTAGGCAAAAATGGAAAAACACCAGTGGGGTGTATGGACAGACATGGTAGGGTCCACGCCAAACTGGGTCGGACATTGGACCAAGTTTGGACAAAGTCGAAGCCAAGATTTAATTAATTTACAAATTAAACCAATTAAAATCACGGATGGAATGGGAGCACAAGGGAACGAGTTCAAGTGGGACAGGATATATCAAAATGAAGATAATCTCGTCTACTACAAACTCCAAGAAGGAAGTTTCCAGAGACTGGCATCCCTGATGCTCCAGAAGTCAAAGGCACGGTAAAGAGCATTAAATCAAATAATAATCAAATAATAATATTTATTCAAAATAATTGAATTATAAAATTGGAAAAAAAAATAAGCCCTAAATTCAGGGACTTACACTGCCTGACCTAGATTCTGACCATGTCATTAGGATAATTTATTTCTACTTTTGAGCATGATGGTATTTTGGTCATTTGGCCTCTTTGAATTATTTTATGATTTATTGCACTGGTAATTGTTGATTTGACTTTTGACTAGCTGTGACTTAAGAGACTGTCCTAGATTTTGACCTTGACTTGGTGACCTAGTTAACATGTTATGGACCCTAGTTTAACTTAAGTCAACTCAAGTTAGGACACTTAGGATCAATTTTGAAATAGGAGGATTAGTGTTTTGGTCCATAGACTTGAGACTTAGAAATTGGTTCCATGACTAGTGCAAATAGGCCCATAGCCATTAGACTAAGCCCTAATCCTAATTTCTACTTTTTAACCAGCCACTAGGGCTCCCCCTTTCCTATAAATAATCTCTTCCTTGTTCTTGCCTCTTTTTTTTCAAGCTTTGAAGAAAGAGGTAAAGAGCCATCCCCTAACTTTTTCATTTCAACTCCTTTTTAACCCTAGACTTTTGCATTAGGACCTAATCGTTGTTTATTTACTGTTGGTGGAGAGTAATCCCAGATTTTGAGCAATTTGGGGATCCGAGCTAGCAAGGAGGAACACTTTATTTTGGGGCTTTTCTTGCTATTTGCACATATAGGTAAAACTCTTTAAATTGCATTAATATTTTGTTTTCTTTGCATTTAGGGCAAGATCTAGGAGTCCCCTAGCTGTCCCTGAAGTTTGGGTCAATTTCGTGTCCGTTTGGTGTCCGTATATGACACATGTCGTACTGTTGTGTAGGTGTTTGATTAAATGCCTCTAAGGATTTTATTTTCGATTTTTGTAAAACTAATTATATGAATTTGTTGATCTATATGTGTATATTAATTTTTGTGAAGACTGATTTGATTTTCGTGTCTTTTTCGTGTCCAAAAGGGACACGGACACGCAGCACGAGACCCCGTGCTGTGCCCTGCTACCCGACACCAATTTCCTACTGTACGGGACACGGGGACACATGAAACTTGGCACGAGGATGGGGGCAGACACTGTCAGGACCCCCCTAAAGTTTCACAATATTTCGAGTCGTGTCGGACACAAAACACGAGCTGCACTGGTTTGACACTGCACAGTGCACTAATTTTTCACTCACTGACACGGCTTTAAAACAAGGACACGACACCTCTTTGACTTCGTATAGGCACCTATACTCCTAGCCCTAGTCCCCCTCTTCCCCTAGACACGATCACGACGTGTCACGTGTCGTGTGTCACGCGCACGAGTCAGTGACTCGCGTGCACGAGGTACCGCACTGTGCCCATGCTCTTCCCTGCTACTCGGGCTTGACACAGGACACGACACGACACTAGAATGGACGAAACTTTGTGGACATAAGGGTCTATTGTCTGACACGACACACACAAAGTTTGGGTCGAGTTGGTTTCATATTCACAAAGTTATCCACCTCGCACTGATTTGTGCTGTCCACACATATGTGCACATTTGGTCTCTGATATGTCCTTGGACACGTGACACGACGCAACTTGGACTCGACCTAGTAGACTTAGTAGACACGTGGACACCTTGTCTACAGATTGACACACCTACACGACCTATGTGTTGGACACAACGTGTCCTATGGACCCCGACACACTCGCACGAGGACCTGTCTGTGCACAAATTGATACCCCTACTGACACTTGGATTTTGGACACTGTTTGGACACATGGTGGACACGTATGTGTAGACACACCTAGGTGGCACCTCTGCACACATTTTTCTACTTAATTTCGAGATTTTTGTGTTATTATTTTAGGTTTTCATTTGAATATTCGTGTGAACAGTTGTTCCCAATTTCTTTGACAGTTCGAATTGGGTTTTGGTCCCTTTGAGTTCAATTTGGGTCTAAAATTAGATTAGATTGCATGTAGTAGGTTTGATTTTGATTATAGTTTGTATGTATACAATTGGGTTAAGTTAAGTTAACTGGAATTTGGTGTTAACTGAAATTCGAGTTCACTGCAAATGTTTGAACAGAGAAAGAAAACCTGAGAATGTGTTGGAAACCTGAGATCTTAAAATCATTGTGAAAACTGAGTTTAAACTGAAACCTGAGATTTCAGGGAAACTGAAATTAGGTTTTTGGATTTCTGAAATGTTAACTGTAGGTAATTAAGTCAAGGTAAACTGAAATGGAATTGGGTTTATGGAGAAACTGTGATTTCATTGGGTGCATAACCTAAGTTTAAGTTGAAAGAAAACCTGAAAATTCAGGACCATGAGCATAGGTTAGTGTTGGTTTGTATAGGTTAAGTTGGGATGGTTAAAGTTCAGTATTACTAAAACCTAAAAACGGATTTCTGGGTTGGGGATTCACTGGATTGTTAATATAGGTTATTTAGGTCTGTTCTCAGATTTCTGAGGCTGAGAATAGGGATTATGTGTAGGTGGTTTTCTCCACACTATCTTGACCTGTCCATACGTGGACCTGAGTCCGGTCTCTACATCCCTTCAATTGTCCTGTATTACCAAATGAGCCCTGCAAATATTTGAACATGTCCTGCACATTGTATTCATTGCATAAGTTATTCACTGCATGTTTTACTAACATGTTTCAGTTCACTGAAATTTATTGCATAAGCTATTCATTGCATTCATTGCATAAGCTATTCACTGTATGTTTCAGTTCACACACTAAGGCCTTACCATTAACTCACTATACCTTTGGCTAATGTCCTAGATTGTATAAATTCTGTCATGCCTATATGCAATTGTTCAGTCTCCCTTAACAGTTTAGGCAGTGTAAATTAGAGGTAGGTGATTTGTGGCATACTTGTATAGGCAGAGGTCATTTAGGCCACCCTATTTATATGTTTACATATATTAGATAACCTATATATTGTACATTTATATATTATATTTACTTGGGAGGTATAGATGCAAGTATGTATAAATGTATGTATATATACAATGTGTAGATTCTATGTAGACATGTAATGAAATGAAATGTAAATATAGTATAAGTAGAGATGCAATGTAGGATACAATGTATATAGGCATGTATGAATTGACATGTATATAGTATGTATGTACCTATATATATTGTATCTATAGATAGCATAGGCCTTGAGAGTATATATGGTTTACATTATAGACTTATTGTTTAGACTTATGAATAACCAACCCTAACTAGTTGACCAAGATAGCCTTGTTGATTGACCCAGTTTGACTAGATATTGACTTGGTTTGACCTAGAGTTGACTAGAGTTGACTTTGACCTAGATTGGCTTAGAAGTCATGTAGATTGCATCATAAATTTCATCTGTCTTATTTTAAACACATTATAACCCATACTGCTCTATTTAGGACATTGTCACTCTGGTGCAGACATCTGATATTACATTACTCTTTTCAGAGTATCAGGCGAGTACATTCTCTGATAGTTCTCTCATTTACTTGTCAATTACTGTACTTCAGTTCTAGTTAGCTGTATGTGATTTTCTGTTACAAACACGTATTGTTATTACTGAATCCATGTATACGACACACATACTTACTCGTCTTACCTCTATTATTCGAATCACCATACGAATCACTATTCGAACCACCTATTCGTATCTTCTTGTGCTGGTTGGACTTGTATTCATCTTATGTGTTGGATTATGGATTCATGTTGTATTAGACTGGGCGGGGAAATACTGATTAGACATGTGAACATTTCTACTATTCGAACCACCCCCTGTGAATGATATTCGAACGATAGCCATCTCTCACTTGATCAGTACGTGATGTGCCGAATTTACCCATAGCCGTTTACATGTCGATCTCAGTATTTTAAAACACACTTGGAGAATTTATTCGAATCATTGTTTGACTACTATTCGAATCACTATTCGTATCACCTTATTCGAATCACTATTCGTATCGCCTTATTCGAATCACCTTATTAGAACAATGATTAGAATCACATTCGACTCATCTTGTATTAGACTCACATTGGGATTACACTGGACTTATATTGTACTGTCTGGACTCATCATATTACTCTAGTTCAGCTAGATCTTATTTTATAATCTTTCTTGCCATGCTTCTCTTCTTATTTAGTTATCTTACTTTCCTTGTACCTTAATTGTTTCTCTACATCATTACTCGTACAAACTGCCATATTCATCAATACAACTGTCTATAACTGCTTTATAGTTTTTTATCATTTACTTGGGATTTCTTGATGAATTGTACTCGTTCCTGTCCTGATTGGACCTGTCGAAAATATTACAGATGATTGCCCTAAGGACATTTGCCCTAATTGCCTTGGAGCAGGAGATGGCTTAGCTACTTTTGGCCCCGACACTTAGGAGTGATCTGGAGACTAGCTAGTAGACTTGCTTTAGTTTTTATGTTTTAGAACTTGAAGTGTAATAACTTGAGATATGAGTTTGTATTTGAGTTTGTTTGAGATATTATTATTTTAGTAGTTTATAATCGTTGTTATTTAGTCTTTAGTTATAAACTTCTGTGTTATCTTATCGTGCTTAGACTGTGATTGAGATTTCATTATATCTATACTTGTCCTCCATTCGGAGTTGAGATTTGACAAGTACATTATATAATTGTGTGAGTTGTTGATTAGATAGTAACCTACGACAGCGTTCTACCGCCGACACTGTGGCGTAGACTGGGCACTGTTACGTATTCGTACCCTCACAATGGGTATGGGTCGTAACATGAAGGTGCAGAGGCTAATGGGGCAGAAATCCTTGAAGGTCTTCGGGTTCTCTTTCTTGGATATGAGAATGAGGTTAGCGCAAGAGATGGATTTGGGATATCTCGCTCCCAGAAAGAATGCAATGGTGGCCCCAAGGAAATCGTCTGCTATGATGTCCCCACAAGTACGAATGAAAACTCCAGAGAAACCATCCGGTCCTGAGGCGCTGTGTTGAGCCCATACCGCCGCCTTGACTTCTTCAGCTGTTGGAGGAACCTGGAGCTGCTCGTTCTCTCTGTTGTTTATCATGCTTGGGATCTTGGACAGGAGGTCAGCGTCTTTGGTGATGGGGACTTTGGTGAATAATTTGGTGTATTAGTGGGTTGCGGCCTCCTGAATGCTCTTTTGATCCTTGAGGAGGATGCCGTTGTCGTTAGAAATTTGGTACAGTTTCAGTTGTTGTTTTTGACCTCTAATGCTGGAGTGGAAGAAAGCTGAATTTCTGTCTCCCACTGAGTCCCAAGTTGTCACGACCCGCACCCTGATTAGGGGCACGAGTACGTGGTTACGTCCAGCCTACGTCGTAACATCGGCGGTAGAACGCTGTCTAGGTCATCTATAAATACTACAACTAAACAGATAAATGTACTTGTGCAGTATATACACTACGAATGGAGGTGACATAGTAATACAGTCTCAATCACAAATATAAAACTAAGGTAGATAGTATGGAAAGGAAAATACGAATGATGAGAACAGAAAATAAGTCCAAGATCCACACAAGTCCAGAGCTATTCACAAACAACCCAGACAATCACATAATATATAAAAACTACTATAGTCTAAAAAGTACTAGCTGGCTCGTAGGCCAGGCAAACCTAACTAAGCTACACTACTCAGGGTGAGCAAAGTCTAGTGGCTCTACTAATAAGCCACGGTCCAGGTCTACTCCGTCAGACTCGACCCCATAATAGGTCGGGCAATCTGCCTCTGAATCATCTGTAAAATTTGTCAACGGTATCCTGTCAGGAAAATGAGCAAGTACAAACACCAACAGCAGTTCCATATGAATTGATAAATTCTATAAGAGACAGTGTAATAAAATACAAGACAAAATCAACAGGAAATATATATAATGGTGTGAGTACTGAAAAGGGCGACAATATGGATGTATATAGGGCGACTTAGGAACTATTCGAAAAGCCGAGTTACAACCCCTAAACCAAATAAGGACTGGGGTTATAACCCTTCTCCCGAACAGAACTTAGCCTCCCCGAAAATAAATATAAAAGGTGCCTTGAATTATTAGTGCGTCATGTGATCGGCTTGGGAAAAACATGTTCAGGCTTTCCATCCGACCGGCTACAAACAAATAACAAGTGTAAAACAACAAGTGTGAAGATAAGGCCGGTCAGCATGGAAAGTTATGAACTAGTAGCTATGGACAAGTGTCGAGTACAAGTGTGAAACAATAAGTGGGGATTTGGATCACACAACCACTAATAACTCCCCATCCCCGAATAGTATAAAGGATCCGGACATAACACATCATGACACGGGATTCAAAAGCAGGTGATCAGCCCATTCCCAAGTCCATGTCTATACAAGTACAAGTAACAAATCGAGTCATGTACCAATATACCAAGTAATCCGGGAACAACGTCTCATGACAGGATCCGACATATACTAGTCCGTGAAATATTGTGTCTGGAAATCAAGTAAGACACTACAACCGAATCAGATATAGCAGATATCAAGACAATGAAAACTATCAGTGAATGTACTCGCCTGCGATCCTGAGCTGATAAGGTGAACAGACGTTCAGAGTAATCACAGACCTAAAGATGAGATACTACAAGTCAAAACATGGTTTAATAATAAAAGGAAAGCTAATCTAGTCATGATATGCAAGTCTAAGTCAAAACTAGGTCAAACTAAGTCACACCAAGCTAAACTAGGTCATACTGAGCCAAATTAGGTCACACTAGGACAACCAAGGTCAAACAAGGTCACAAAAAGTCAATCCAAGTCAAACTAGGTCAATCTGGGTTAAAGGTTGACTTATAATTGACTTATGGTCAAAAAGTCAACTCTGGTCAACACTGAGTCAATCTTGGGTCAATCCTAGGTCAAACTAGTCAAATGTTGACTAACTGTTGACTTTCAGTCAACTGGTCAACTCTGGTTTGGTTTTGGTTCATTTTTAGTCATTATTAGGCTAAGTTTGACTTTCGGTTGACTTTCGTTGACTTTTGGTCAAAACGGTCAACCGAGGTCAAAACTAGTCTAAGGGCACTAATCCTAACCATTACCAACCAAGAGAACCTATTTCTAGCCATATCTTAAACTATCTAACTCAAAACTTACAATTATCCCATTACATTAACTTACCTTACCAAGGTAATTTTTATTACCTTGCCCCAATACAACGGTAACCCATCTATACCTTTGAATACTAACATGGACTTCTTAGGGTAGCTAGATACTGACCTATCTAACTATTATCAACCATAAATTCCTACTATCTTGGTCATCAAAACTATCTTTTCTAGTATGTTACTTTCCTACACATTACCTTAAGGTAATCTTGAGATATCAAGATACCACATCTAACATAACCCATTCTTCTAAACCACACTCACTCTCCCTCACAAACATCATCTATCTAACCCACATCTTAACAATCAATACCCATTCTTAGACTTTACCCCAAAATTCTACTTTTACCCTCAAAGATACTGATTTGTATCTTAGGATACCCACTCATCTAAATCCTAAGTCAACTAATGTAGATACTAGATACTAGAAAGATACCAACCTATATCTTACCCCAAGATACCATATACCTTAGCCCTATTGATATCATATTTTCAATACCTTAGTTGAAAACCCAATACCTTAGTCTAGGTATAAATACCGTAACTACCAAGATACCAATCTTAGATGTCTAATATCTATCATAAGCTACTAGCTAACCAATAACTTAGATTTCTATCCTTAGTTATATAGGTAAACCCAATACCTTATCTTGTGATAAGGTAAACCCATTACCTTAAGGTAAGATAAACCATTACCTTGGTTGGAAATTAAAACCTTAACCTCTAATACTAATACCTTAAATATCTAGCCTCTAACCATTCACCCTAATTATTAGATAGACAATACCTTAGTAGCTAATACCTTAGTATAAAGTAAACCCCCTCTACCTTGTAGGTAAGTCCCCTTTACCTTGTAGGTAAATACATTACCTTAAGGTACTAGGCAAATACCCAAAATATCCTAAGATACCACTATGGTATCTCAAGATATCACTTTATATCCTAACTTATACCTCTAATATAAGATACTAACCAACTCTAACATATAACTTCTAACCATCTATTCTAACTTATAAACCAAACACAACTAACATCCACTAACTAATATCTAACCATAACATATATGTATATATATCCGTCTCTACCTCTAACTAACTAACATATGTCATCTCTAACTAACTATAACATAGACTAACACAACTAATTATCTAACTTATACAAGCTATCACTATCTAACTTCTAAGATATCTCTAACTTCTACATAGATGCTAACATAACCACTAACATACTAACATACCTATACATACAACATTTAAATTTCTCCCTACTCCAATACTAACACACACACAAACACATATACCAAATCTACCACCCTTCTTTTCTAACACACCTACACACATCTATATACAAATACGCTACCACTCAATCGAAACATAAATCACTCAACAAACTACACTAGCCTCAAGCCAAATAGGACGGCATGATCCTTCCAACTCTCTCACCTTCACAACATACACACTACACTACCATCTATACAACATCAAACACACACTAGCACATATCCTCTATCAATCTCACTTCTCTCCACTAACCACACACATCCTTATCTCATTCAAACACACACACTATACTAACATATATTATATAATAATAATATATATATATATATACATATATGTACTATATCATATATATTCTTGACAATCTATGATACCTACATTCACATGATATCTATAATAGGCTCATAGGTTACACAAAATGCCTACGTCGCATAGTCACTCTTCTACTTAAAACCAATACTATACCAATTGGGCCTTCACAAAATTCTAGAATTAAAGTATGTTATAGCTCTTCGTGTTAGCTTTCCGAAACTTCAAACGGATCACATTTTTGTGTCCGGAAGCTCCCGGAATCGCAAAAATACCGAAACGCGTTCATCTTTCGTACAGCTGACACTCAAACAATTCTACAAAAAGTTATAGAACGAATTTGGCTAATTAAAATATATATTTGGAAAGCTAACTTCGATACACTTCTTTTAAAAAAAACGGAAGATAAATTGGAGTTATGAGCTAAAAGTTATGACATTTCTAAGTTGCTCTAGCTACTAAAAACGTGGACAAAAAATTATGACGAATTTGGGTTGTTTGGACAAAAAAAACACATGTAGGCCAAAATACTTGGATACCAACATAGCTATCTAAATAAAACATACTCTAACCATCCTAAATAAGATCAATCCACTCTCTAACCATCTAACCACACACACAAATAAATATATATATATATGCACACAAGTGTCCAAAATAGGAGTTTTTTTCCACTAGGACACAACCACAACACAAAGGACACTCCTATGACCTCCAAATGGACACGAAATGGATACAAATGGAGATACAACCATGGAGGTCATTCCTATGGGTTCAAAATATTCCTATATGCATGTAGGGATGGATTAAAGGAGAGATTATATCTTCCGGGAGAGAGATTCAAAGGAAAAAGCCTTCCGGCTCGACACCGACATGTAGAGATTCCAAAAGGACACGAACGAACTCCGATTCCTCCCAAACTTGGCTAGCACCCTCTAACTATGGAGTAGAGGAGAAATAAAGAAGATTTGGTGGAAGAAGAGGTTGATTTGGTGGAGAAATCAATGGGTTTGCTCTCTAGAAATTTGGGAAAGAACAAGAGAGAGAAAGTTGTGGATTGAAATGAAATGAAGAAGATGGTGACTCACACCTTATCCCCTCTAGAGGTGGCTGGCCATATGGGCTATTTTGTCCTATTTGAAAATGTCTAAAATACCTCCCACTAGCCTATTTATTAATATATTGGAAAAGGTTTAAGCCGGGGGATAGTTTAGTCTAGTTTTAAGTCTCTAATCTAACCAAACCTTATCCATAATAATTAGACTAACCACTAACTAGAATAAATATCATGTGGACTAAAATTAATATTATGTGGGCCATGTCTAACTAGTGTGTGGGTTCCACTAGAGTCAAACTACCTCCCAGGTCCCCGTTTCAAGTCGGATTGAGTTGAAATTCGAACCCGACTCAAATAACCCAAAACAATATCATAAATAATAAAATAAATTTCAACTCCAAAATAATATCATAAATAATAAAATAAATTTTAAAAATATTCAAAAATACAAAATGACAAAAATATCTCTGTTTCTGAAAACTGGGGGTGACAAATCTATCCACCTTAAAAAAATTTCGTCATCGAAATTAAAACCAAGCAATCACCAATGCAAAATATCAAAATAAATCAAAGAGGTCCAATAACCAAAATACCCTTGGGCCAGAAATAACACTGAAAGTATCCTAATCATTTGGTTAGGCTCCAGGTCAAACAGTCCCTAGGGTTTTACTAGTAAAATATCAAAATCACAAGTCATGGCTTAAAAATTTAAAATTATTAAATTCTCCAAAATCAAAGCATAAATTAAATGACTAAAATTATAGCATTTTAAAATTATACTCAAATAGAAACTAGGTGCTACAAGTCTATCTACCTTAAAGGAATCATCCTCAAAAATTAAAACAAAGTAACCACAGAAAAATTATGCAATTCGATAATCGTATGCGTCTGTCCAAAATCATGATACTCAGAATCTCCGTCATGCCAGTGAGCAAGGCTACGATAATCACAGAGTCCTTGACTATGGTATATACCTCTAGAATTATAGTATTTAAAAATTTTGCATTGCCGCATGCTTGGCAGCAAAAACCTTAAATTTTCACATCCGAGAAATACGACCATAATCCGACTATATGTCCTCACTATGCCTGCTAGCATGACCCTAGAGGATTCTAAAATCTCATAATCAAGACGACCTAGCCCAAACGACTTATCTCAGAAGAATATCCCATAACAAGAACAAAATTTCATCCAACGATCAAGGAACAGATGGAATCGAATTTCAAGACAGTTTATAAGAAAGCAAATGCGAAAATAAGATCGAAAGATTGGAACCTACTATCTGCTCTGCTACTGCCTGAAAACAAGTCACTGTCTTCCTGAAGACGAATTGAACCCAAAAGATCAATATGGCACAAGATAAGATATTATCAAAGGAGGACAATTGAATTCAAATGCAAGAAGAGTTGTCATGGTAATCAAAAGATCAGAATTTTCCTAAAATGTGATTGAGTAACTCCTTTCATATCCTATATCCTAGTCGCAGGCTCGTAATTAGTACTCTAAGTCGAGCACCATTACGAGATCGCACTAATTGCGACTCTGACCTGCATGGGCCACCACAAAAACGTGTCACGACCCGTACCCTGATTAGGGGCACGAGTACGTGGTTACGTCCAGCCTACGCCGCAGCATCGGCGGTAGAACGCTGTCTAGGTCATCTATAAATACTACAACTAAACAGATAAATGTACCTGTACAGTATATACACTCCGAATGGAGGTGACATAGCAATACAGTCTCAATCACAAATGTAAAACTAAGGTAGATAGTATGGAAAGGAAAATATGAATGATGAGAACAGAAAATAAGTCCAAGATCCACACAAGTCCAGAGCTATACACAAACAACCCAGAGAATCACATAATATATAAAAACTACTACAGTCTAAAAAGTACTAGCAGGCTCGTAGGCCAGGCAAACCTAACTAAGCTACACTACTCAGGGCGAGCAAAGTCTAGTGGCTCTACTAATAAGCCACGGTCCAGGTCTACTCCGTCAGACTCGACCCCATAATAGGTCGGGCAATCTGCCTCTGAATCATCTGTAAAATTTGTCAACGGTATCCTGTCAGGAAAATGAGCAAGTACAAACACCAACAGCAGTTCCATATGAATTGATAAATTCTATAAGAGACTGTGTAATGAAATACAAGACAAAATCAACTGGAAATATATATAATGGTGTGAGTACTGAAAAGGGCGACAATATGGATGTATATAGGGCGACTTGGGAACTATTCGGAAAGTCGAGTTATAACCCCTAAACCAAACAAGGACTTGGGTTGTAACCCTTCTCCCGAATAGAACTTAGTCTTCCCGAAAATAAATATAAAAGGTGCATTGAATTATTAGTGCCTCATGTGATCGGCTTAGGAAAAACATGTTCAGGCTTTCCATCCGACCGTCTACAAACAAATAATAAGTGTGAAACAACAAGTGTGAAGAGAAGGCCGGTCACCATGGAAAGTTATGAACTAGTAGCTATGGACAAGTGTCGAGTACAAGTGTGAAGCAACAAGTGGGGATTTGGATCACACAACCACTAATAACTTCCTATTCCCGAATAGTATAAAGGATCCAGACATAACACGTCATGACACGGGATTCAAAAGCAGGTGATCAGCCCACTCCCAAGTCCATGTCTATACAAGTACAAGTAACAAATCGAGTCATGTATCAATATACCAAGTAATCCGGGAACAACGTCTCATGACAGGATCCGACATATACTAGTCCGTGAAATATCGTGTCTGAAAATCATGTAAGACACTACAACTGAATCGGATATAGCAGATATCAAGACAATAAAAACTATCAGTGAATGTACTCGCCTACGGTCCTGAGCTGATAAGGTGAACAGATGTTCAGAGTAATCACAGACCTAAAGATGAGATACTACAAGTCAAAACATGGTTTAATAATGAAAGGAAAGCTAATCTAGTCATGATATGCAAGTCTAAGTAAAAACTAGGTCAAACTAAGTCACACCAAGCTAAATTAGGTCATACTGAGCCAAATTAGGTCACACTAGGACAACCAAGGTCAAACAAGGTCACAGAAAGTCAATCCAAGTCAAACTAGGTCAATCTGGGTCAAGGGTTGACTAACAATTGACTTTTGGTCAAAAAGTCAACTCTGGTCAACACTGAGTCAATCCTAGGTCAAACTAGTCAAATGTTGACTTTCAGTCAACTGGTCAACTCTGGTTTGGTTTTGGTTCATTTCTAGTCATTATTAGGCTAAGTTTGACTTTCGGTTGACTTTCATTGACTTTTGGTCAAAACGGTCAACCGAGGTCAAAACTAGTTTAAGGGCACTAATCCTAACTATTACCAACCAAGAAAACCTATTTCTAGCCATATCTTAAACTATCTAACTCAAAACTTACAATTATCCCATTACATTAACTTACCTTACCAAGGTAATTTCCATTACCTTGCCCCAATACAGCAGTAACCCATCTATACCTTGGAATACTAACATGGGCTTCTTAGGGTAGCTAGATACTAACCTATCTAACTATTATCAACCATAAATTTCTACTATCTTGGTCATCAAAACCATCTTTTCTAATATGTTACTTTCCTACACATTACCTTAAGGTAATCTTGAGATATCAAGATACCACATCTAACATAACCCATTCTTCTAAACCACACTCACTCTCCCTCACAAACATCATCTATCTAACCCACATCTTAACAATCAATACCCAATCTTAGACTTTACCCCAAAATTCTACTTTTACCCTCTAAGATACTGATTTGTATCTTAGGATACCCACTCATCTAAATCCTAAGACAACTAACGTAGATACTAGATACTAGAAAGATACCAACCTATATCTTACCCCAAGATACCATATATCATAGCCCTATTGATATCATATTTTCAATACCTTAGTTGAAAACCCAATACCTTAGTCTAGGTATAAATACCTTAACTACCAAGATACCAATCTTAGATATCTAATATCTATCATAAGCTACTAGCTAACCAATAACTTAGATTTCTAACCTTAGTTATCTAGGTAAACCCAATACCTTACCTTGTAATAAGGTAAACCCATTACCTTAAGGTAAGATAAACCATTACCTTGGTTGGAAATTAAAACCTTAACCTCTAATACTAATACCTTAAATATCTAGACTCTAACCATTCACCCTAATTATTAGATAGATAATACCTTAGTAGCTAATACCTTAGTATAAAGTAAATCCCCTCTACCTTGTAGGTAAGTCCCCTTTACCTTGTAGGTAAATACATTACCTTAAGGTACTAGACAAATACCCAAAATATCCTAAGATACCACTATGGTATCTCAAGATATCACTCTATATCCTAACTTATACCTCTAATATAAGATACTAACCAACTCTAACATATAACTTCTAACCACCTATTCTAACTTATAAACCTAACACAACTAACATCCACTAACTAATATCTAACCATAACATATATGTATATATATCCGCGTCTAACTCTAACCAACTAACATATGTCATCTCTAACTAACTATAACATAGACTAACACAACTAATTATCTAACTTATACAAGCTATCACTATCTAACTTCTAAGATATCTCTAACCTCTACATAGATTCTAACATAACCACTAACATACTAACATACCTATACATAAAACATTTAAATTCCTCTCTACTCCAATACTAATACACACACAAACACATATACTAAATCCACCACCCTTCTCTTCTAACACACCTACACACATCTATATACAAACACTCTACCACTCAATCAAAACACAAATCACTCAACAAACTACACTAGCCTCAAGTCAAATAGGACGGCATGATCCTCCCAACTCTCTCACCTTCACAAAACACACACTACACTACCATCTATACAATATCAAACACATACTAGCACATATCCTCTATCAATCTCACTTCTCTCCGCTAACCACACACATCCTTATCTCATTCAAACACACACACTATACTAACATATATTACATAACAATAATATATATATATATATATATATATATATATATATATGTACTATATCATACATATTCTTGACAATCTATGATACCTACATTCACATGATATCTATAATAGGCTCATAGGTTACACAAAATGCCTACGTCACATAGTCACTCTTCTACTTAAAACCAATACTGTACCAATTGGGCCTTCACAAAATTCTAGGATTAAAGTATGTTATAGCTCTTCGTGTTAGCTTTCCGAAACTTCAAATGGATCGTATTTTCGTGTCCGGAAGCTCCCGGAATCGCGAAAACACCGAAATGCGTTCATCTTTCGTACAACTGACACTCAAACAAGTCTACAGAAAGTTATTGAACGATTTAGCTTATTAAAATATATATTTGGAAAGCTAACTTCAATACGCTTCTTTTAAAAAAAACAGGAGATTAATTGGAATTATGAGCTAAAAGTTATGACATTTCTAAGTTGCTCTAGCTACTAAAAATGTGGATAAAAAATTATGACGAATTTGGGTTGTTTGGACAAAAAAAACACATGTAGGCCAAAATACTTGGATACCAACATAGCTATCTAAATAAAACATATTCTAACCATCCTAAATAAGATCAATCCACTCTCTAACCATCTAACCACACACACAAATAAATATATATATGCACACAAGTGTCCAAAATAGGAGTTTTTTTTCCACTAGGACACAACCACAACACAAAGGACACTCCTATGACCTCCAAATGGACACGAAATGGACACAAATTGAGATACAACCGGGGGGGTCATTCCTATAGGTTCAAAATATTTCTATATGCATGTAGGGATGGATTAAAGGAGAGATTATACCTTCCGGGAGAGAGATTCAAAGGAAAAAGCCTTCCGGCTCGACACCGACACGTAGAGATTCCAAAAGGACACGAACGAACTCCGATTCCTCCCAAACTTGGCTAGCACCCTCTAACTATGGAGTAGAGAAGAAATAAAGAAGATTTGGTGGAAGAAGAGGTTGATTTGGTGGAGAAATCAATAGATTTGCTCTCTGGAAATTTGGGGAAGAACAAGAGAGAGAAAGTTGTGGATTGAAATAAAATGAAGAAGATGGTGACTCACACCTTATCTCCTCTAGAGGTGGCTGGCCATATGGGCTATTTTTTCCTATTTGGAAATGTCTAAAATACCCCCCACTAGCCTATTTATTAATATATTGGGAAATGTTTAAGCCGGGGGCTAGTTTAGTCTAGTTTTAAGTCTCTAATCTAACCAAACCTTATCCATAATAATTAGACTAACCACTAACTAGAATAAATATCATGTAGAATAAAATTAATATCGTGTGGACCATGTCTAACTAGTGTGTGGGTCCCACTAGAGTCAAACTACCTCCCGGGTCCCCGTTTCAAGTCGGATTGAGTTGAAATTCGAACCCGACTCAAATAACCCCAAAACAATATCATAAATAATAAAATAAATTTCAACCCCAAAATAATATCATAAATAATAAAATAAATTTTAAAAATATTCAAAAATGCAAAATGACAAAAATATCCCCATTTCTGAAAACTGGGGGTGACACAAGTCAGCCTGGCTTTCTGCTTCCAGAATTCAGTATCGATTTTGAGCCGGGATTTGAGGATGGCCCTGGTGAGGTTAAGCATGGCTTGGTGCTCCCGCGATCTGTTCGAGGCAAACAAGACCTCCACCAGGGTCACGTCATCGTCCGTCTTCTTGATTTCCTAAAAAATGTTGTCGAAAGTGCTCTTGCTCCAGGTGGTATATATATATATATATATATATATATATATATATATATATATATATATGGAATGGAAGAAAGCTGAATTTCTGTCTCCCACTGAGTCCCAAGTCAGCCTGGCTTTCTGCTTCCAGAATTCAATCTCGACCTTGAGCCAGGATTTGAGACTCAGTGGGAGACATGGGAGTCTGATCCAAATCAGGACCTCGAAGAGCCGATCTTGAGCAAAGTTGGTCAATAAATCACACTGGCTCATAACAATTAGTCTCTCATCAAAAGTCTAAGAACCATTCTTAAGGACCCTATTAAGATGATCAACAAGCCCAAACTTGATGAAATAGAACCCATTTTGTCACGCCCTAGTCCCAAAAAACGTAGGACTAGGTACGTATATGCTAGTCGTATAATAAGTATACGTACGCTATAAATGCAGTATAATCATGGCTAACTGATCTCATCCACAAAATAAAAGAATAAAGATATTATAAAATTATATATGAAATATCATTATATAAGTTGTTGGATGGAGACAAATCTACTACCAATCATTTAACTAGAAGGAAGAAAATAGCAAAATAAAGAATACAAGCAACACACGTAATCTTCTATAGGAAGAAGAAGATCATGATCTTGGCTGGAACTCCTAAGAAAGGTCAAGAAAACACACACACCTGGAGAGTTGACAAGGTCCTCAAATAGACGTAATAAGATAAGGAAAAACATACCATAATACTGAATATAAACTCCTCAACAATAGTTCGTATAATAACTTGGTCTAATACTCCACCCTTAAATTAGTGTACCATCACCCCAGCCAAACAAGGATAGGAGATGGTACCTTAATCCACGATATAGTATTTTTCGATACCATAAATTTGATATAGAATTTGGACCACAACAAGGTTTAATATTTTATCATCGAAGTAGTGAACCATACCTACAACCAAACAAAGACAAGGTGTGGCACGCTAGTTCACGATAAAATATTGTTCTAAGCCATGATCAGGTATAAGTACACAAAACATACATATAACTGATGGATAAAGGTCACCTAACCACTCTAAGTGTAATACAATCAATAATAGTACATGGTTGCATGACCTCCAAGTCAAGTCAAGATAAACAGTACCTTAGTAGCGAGTCTAAATACTATATATCATTCCTCAGTATCGAATGAGACTGCGATAGATAGGGAGGTGGTCAATGTCCAATTGTATTCTCCCCACCCAATGTCCTAACTCTAATAACTACTAATCTTCTAGCATGTCATCCTATTAGTAGTTATAACTTAGTGTTCGTCCTATATGTTGACTTATATGCAACTCGTGTTCGTGTATCACATGTGTCAAGGCTAATGACTGCATCACAAACATAGGGCAGTCTCCTAACTCTAAAAATAAATAAAATAATGAAAACATGACTAAGCAGTAAATTACATCTAAATACGATTTAGAAGAACAATTTATTTTGCAAAAATTAAATAATAAATATGTTACTACCACATTTTTGGCTTGAGGGTATTTTGGTCATTTTGACTATTTGGTGATTTTGAAATTTTATTAATTAAATATGTGCTAATTGTTTAGTTGAAGCTTGACCTAGAATCTTAGCCTAATCTGGATTAGCCTTGAGCTTAGAATCTTGATTAGGATAACCTAGTAAATGACAAGATTAACAATATCTACATATTTCTAAGTAGGATATTTACCCCTTAGGATATCTTTGAAAAAGAAAGCCTTAGGTCTAATTGAACCAATAGGAGGACTTTAAATTGGGTGGACAAGCCCCAACCACTCATCTACATCAAAAACCTAACCCTAATTCATCTAGTGGCAGCTACAAATAGTAATCTCCCTTCTATAAAGTGTCATTTAGAAAATCTTGCCTCTTTTAACACCTACATAGAACCCTAACTTGTTCTTCCCTAAATTCCTCTTCCTTTATCCAAATTGATCCCAAATAGAGACTACTCTCTTGCATTTGGATCAATTTCAGAAGTGGAGGATAGTGGGGGCTTGCTTGCAAGAATTGGAGCTCGTTTGGACATCGCTTGAGGAAGGGAAATTCTCATTTCGGAGCCATTTACATTGAGTTTGAACTCTCAATAGGTAAAACCCTACAAACCCAAATAAATTCCTGATTTCTTTCCATAAATGTATTCATTTAGGGTTCCCCTAGGTGTAGCCCAAGTTTGGTAGGATCTCATGTCCATTTAGTATCCGTATCGGACACGTATCAGTCCTTTATAAACTGTGTTCGATGTAATGTCTCAAAGGATTCTTTGTTATTGTTATTCAAAACAAAATACATTTTTGAGTAGCTAATAATAGGTAGATTAAAATGGTTTAGGACTGAGTTGGTATTAGGATCCTTTTCGTGTCCATTTTGGATACGCACACACGCACACAGACACCGTGCACATCCCCTGCTACCTGTGTCCTAATTCTCTCTGGACACGGCATTTCGACACGTGAAACTTGGTGTGTACCTTGGGGCAGTGACTGATAGGTCACCCCCCAAGTCTCGCACGACCCCGTATCGTATCGGTAACGATATCGGCCCCGCACTGGATTTACACTGGCGCGGCACAGTCGAGATTTGGCTACTGGCATGGGCTTCGTGTCCTATCTTGACACAACTTGGACACAAATCAGGGACTTGAAACCCTAGCCCTATACCCCTCTATGTGTGTTCATGAGCCCATGGGTGTTCGTGCCATGTGTTGTGTGCAATCATGCGCAACACGGCTGCACGAGGCCTAGGCTACACTATTTCTTGATACATTCATTTTTATCATTTTGGACACTTTGCGTCCATTGTATGGACACGTGGATACCCTCCATATGTGCATACACATGTGAGACACTACTGTACACGTGTTTTTCTCATTTATTTGGGTTTTCCTGTGCTATTTGATCTCGTGTGTTTCATTGTTACTGATACTGATAGTTTAGTTGGGTTTAATGTTTGAAAATGAGTTTTTAAATGTTTAATAAATGAAATTAAATGATAATTCAAACTATGATGTAATGTGAATACTGGGATTCAGAATGGACTGGGGTTGTATTCGAATTCATTGATTGCATGACTGAACAGTGTAGTCTAAAAACTGATAATTTTCCCCTTTATGTATAAACCTAAGAACTATTTAGTTTAACCTGAAAATGGGCTTTGTATTTTAGTTAAACCTAAAATTAATGGTTTAAACCTAGGACATTTTATAAATGTATTAACCTGAGTTGTTACAAACTGTGAACTGAGATCACCTCTTATATATAAACCTGGGAGTTCAACTCAGGTTTAAACTGAAATTTGAGTTTAGGTTGAAATGGTTAAACTAAAATGTAGGGTTGTATTTTTGATACAGTGAACTAAATTGTGTTTTGGGTTGTTAGTTTGAATGTAATGTTAAAACTGAAATTATTGACATTTAAAACTGAAACTGAGATTCTAGACCTGAGAACATTTGATCAAAACCTGAGAACTTGAAAAGTATAACCTGAGAAATATTGTTCAAACCTGAGAAGGGTTCTGTATTTAGTAAAATCTGAGAACCTGAAACAGAAACTGAGATTTAACTTAAACATGAAAACTGGTTTTGGTATGTGTGTTTGCATGTATGTAACTAGAGGTCCAACCTTACCCACTGTTATACAATGTATATGCACACACATATACACTTTACCCCTCTAAATAATATTTACATATGTTAATATATACATATACATGTATATCTATGTGTTGTAGTGTATATTATAACTTAGACCCTGTTTTGTTTACACTGTTACAGAGTGTACCCCTTCATGTCCCTGTGTGACACACACACACACAACCTATATATATACCCTATATATATTGTTTATATATGTGAATGGAAAATTGAATGTGAATGTAGTGTAGGTATTACGTATTGTAAATAACCTAGATTGACTTATTTAAGCCTAGATTAGACTAACTTAGACCAGTTAAGCATGGTTGACCAAACCCTAACTAGTTTGACCTAATTTGACTAGAGTTGACTTAGTTTGACTTTAGAGTTGACCAGAGTTGACCAAGAGTTGACTTTGGCACAGACTGACCTAGAAACATGTAGATGTATTGTACTCTTCAAATTATAATCCCTTTATATACATCATGACTTGTGTTGCTCTAAATAGGACGCAGTTACCTCGCTTCAGACCTTATTTTCTAACGGACATTCGGATTTCAGGCGAGTACATTCTCTGATCATTTCTTACTTGCTAGGACTTATAATAATGTTCTAGATTACTTTACTTGATGCTGACACTTGTTATCACGGATTAGTACTATATAGGTTTTTCATGCAATGTTATCCCCTCTTCGGATACATTGGATATTTCGTGTTCGTGTACTTTATCATACGCATCGTGTACTCCTTGTGTTCGTATTATTTATGTACAAATCGTGTGAAATCATGTACTCTCATGTGCTCACATGATCATCGTGTACAACTATACTTCGTGTGAAATAACATAACTTGACTGTATCCTTGTGTATTAATTGTGGTCGGGGGAATAGAAGTGGTTATGTGATCAATCTTGTAGTTACTCGTGTGCAACCTCTGTAGATTACTCGTGTGCAATATCGTGTCGTTTATATAACCGTCTTGTGCTCTGAATCACTAGTCACTTACAGTTCTTACTTATCATGTATATATTTCCAGTTTACAAATATCTCTCTTATTTTTGGGTACATCTTCTTACAGTTCATGTATCTTATTCTTTTGTATGCTTTACATTTCCTGCCATGATATGAACTACGTAAGATGTATTGTGCTCGTTCCTGTCCTGAGTGGACCTGTTGAAAATATTACAGATGACGCCGAGGATTTCTGTCATACGTACTATGGAGCAGCCCTAGACGACACATACAAGCTGGACTCTCAGGAGGACCCAGCTCTAGCTGATGATATCACCCCTACTGCCTAGACTAGTTTAGTTAGTCTTTATCTTACCTTATTGTTGTCATTTGAGACTTGAGCTGTATTATGTTTTGTTGTTGTTATTGTGTCGTATAGACACTTAGACTTATTTCTCTTTCTGTTTGTACTTCCTTTGAGATTTTTTATATCTATGATATCGTGCTATTTCTACCTTAGATTGTGATTGAAATGTACCTTCTATTTGTCCTCCGTGCGGAGAGTATATTTTGTGCAGTTATACTTATGCTGTGTTAGATGTTTCGACCTAGAACAACATTCTATCGCCGACACTGAGGCGTAGGCTGGACGTACCCACTTCTCGTGCCCCTACACTGGATGCACGTCGTGACAAAATAAATTCATGTAATAAGGCAAGCTAAAGTAAATACACAACAATGGCATGGTATCCTGCCTGGTAGTGGGCCTGGTGTGGTGCGATGATCATAATGGCAGAAAATGGACTTCAGTGTTAACACTTTACAAGATAGCTTCCGATGATGGGACAGACTGTTTTATCGAGTCCAAAACAGTCTAATTAGCTAGGGTCGACATAAGGAAGTCATATTTTGTAAGAGAATAGGAAATACGATTAGCCATGGTTAAGAATTGATAATCGATAAAATTGGTATAAATAATACATATACTACTTTGTAAAGATATTTATAATACTTGAAAATATATTCTATTAGTCAAAATATATTTTTATATAATATATAAAAAATAAATATACAAAAATACCATAAGTTTATCAAAATATATTTTAGGTAGAAAGCTATATTTTTATTAGTCAAAAATAAATATTTAAAAATACTAGAAAATCATTGTACATAAACTATTTATAGAATAATATAAAATCAAGAAAAGTGATTTCGGGCTAAAAACTAAATTTTGTCAAAATAATTTTTAGGTCCAAAGGTCATATTTTAAAATACATAAAATATAATTTCTAAAATAATATTTAGTAACCACAATAATAAAAATAGGAGTGATAATAATACAAATAATAATAATAATAATAATAGTAATAATAATAATAATAGTAAAAATAATAATAATAATAATATTAATATTAATAATAGTAATAACAATAGTAATAGTAATAATACTTATACATATATATACGCAAATTTATACTAAGTCCCATATAATATAAATCAATATTTGGGTTTATATATATATATATATATATATATATATATATATATATATATATATATATGGGCCTACAAATAAATATATATATGCGCCTACAAATAAATATATTTTATTTCGATTGGGCTTGAGCCCATTCCCTTCTAGGCTTACTGCTCATCCCTTAAGAAAAAGAAAATAAAATAAAATAAAATAAAACAAACAAAAAGGAAATGACTAGAATAGAATGAGAGGGGGGGGGAGAGAGCGAGAAAGCGGGAGAGAGAGAGGGTGATCTGAAGAGACGGGGAGAAAGGAACGGTGAGAGAGAGAAGAAGAGGGGAGAGGAATGGACTCACCGGTTGGTGCTACTCCGGCGTGCCGAGGTCGCCGCTCGTCGACGGTGCGTGTCAGCAACACTGGAGAAACGACGATGGCACGCTGATCCGGTGGAACCCACTATGGTGGCCGCTCTGGAGGTGGAGGAAGTGGACGAAGGGGTTCAGGAAAAGAGTGGCCCACCGGTCACTGGTAACGTCAGTGGAATGCGGATTCGGCTCGGCCATGAGGGAGGAGCTCGATGGTTTTGTCTATCTGGCTGCAGTGGTACGACGACGGTGGCGGCAAATTAAGGAGTAGGGTTGGGTTTTTGAGATTTTATGTGGTTTGTCGATCGTATCATACGTACCGGGCTGTCGATATGGACACGCAAAGGATTTGGTTGGAGATGGACTGTTGTGTACATGTTTGGTGTGTGGGACACGAAAGAGGCGATGTAATTATAATGAATAAACTAGTGGAAAGACACCCGCGGTCAGACCCGAGGCTAACACAGGCTGACACGAAGAAGTGGTGGATACGAACACGATGCACGACACGATGATGAAGATATAGCTATGGAACTATTTGTGTTTCTAGAAAAAAAAGGCAAGGGAGATCTCCTTATATGGGAGGTGGGCTCCTAGTTAGATAAGGATTAGTAGTCCTTTAAATCCCAGTCGATAAATATCATATTAATTTGAAATCATTTAAAGTAAATTTTAATAAAATCTAATCCCAATTTAAATTATCATTAATATTTGAATATTAGAATAAATTTAAAATACCTTTTTATAAAATTTAAGTAATTTCAAATAATTTCAAAACTCAAATTTTTAAAAAGTACCAATGAATTTATTTTAAATTACATTGTAAGAAAATAGTACAAATTATTTACATAAAAATTATTTTTCAAAATTAGTACCTATATTTGAATAAATTAAATAGCATTTATATACTAATAAAATAAAGTTTGACAAATTCGGTGTGAAACACTTTATATGCTAGCAAAAATAAAAAATATTTACCTTATATTATATTGAATTAAAAATATTTATTTTCTATGTTTATTAAAAAATTAATAAACTTTTTGCATAAAAAATAATTAATTACTTTGTATATACGTATTCGTCCTCGATGTATAGATAACAATATATGAAAAAAATTATAGTAAAATTTTAGGGGTTTTACATACTATCTCGAGAGACGATGGTGGTGGATACGAATATATATATTTATATATATATATATATATATACATACATATATATATATATATATATATATATATATATATATATATATATATATATATTATTATTTTATATATATATATATATATATATATATATATATATATATATATATAAAATAATAATATATATATATATATATATATAGATATATATATATATATATATATATATATATATATATATATATATATATATATATATATATAAAAAAATATATATATATATATATATATTATATATATATATATATATATATATATATATTATATATATATATATATATATATATATATATATATATATATATATATATATATATATATATATATATATAATATGCTCCCTTTCGATTTCCACATGCGCATAGCATAACCCTAAAGTTAAAAGTAATGTGGACGGTTGCCTATTAGATATAGGACAATGGTACTTTTTTCAACATTCCTCTGTCCCTACCAAGTCCTCCGTCGTGATATCGATTAACTTTTCTTCCTTCAACCATCTTGGGTTCGACATATTGCATAGAGAGCTCCTTCCTAACTTCCTTGGCCTTGCGCATATCCGCCCAGGAGACCAGAAGAGACTTGGAAAGAATCAGCGGGATGGGAGTTAAATGAGGAAAATAAGCAAACACTTGGGTAGGGTCACCCTGAATCTTGTTCTTGTGACTTCCCTCCACCTTGGACGAGAGCGAGGCTTTCATCTCCTCCGATGCAGCTTCATCCCCTGTTTCCTGGGCCAATAATGATTTAGACTTCAGAAAGAACCGAGAACCTACTACTCGCATCCCTAGGCCGCTCTATCTAGAGGTATCACGTTGAAAAAAGGGGACACGGAATCCTCGCCTCTGTCTCTCCACCTTGGTCCAAACATCTTTCTGATCTTCTCCCTGTGCCACCAATCCAGATCGGAGGCTCCTATCCGACAGAAGACCCCCATTGCCCTTTCCATTCTTATGGGTTTCTGGCGGTACATGCATTCTAGGGTTTTCGACCTCTACCATATGGGATCCAGGGTCCACATCGGCCGCAGGAGAATATGATCAGTGGGGCAAGGAAGGAGGAGGATATTTCATGGACATGGGAGGATAGAGTACGTTGGTCCGATAGAGGACGGTGAAGGGACGTACGTTGCCTGCTTCTAGGTCCCTTTAGAGGGTTCCGTCGGTAAGCATGGTGGGTGGTTTACGAGAGGGAGACAACGAGCACTGGCTGGTGGGATTGCAGCTTTACTGTATGAGAGGACGCACAGGGGTCAACGGGAACCCGCTATCAGCCTTTCGAACGGCAGAATAGACAATCATGGGTCCTAGGACGTCGGCAGTTGCTCCCTTGACTAGTACGACAGTTAGAGGGGGTAAGTAGTTCGGAGAAAGGTAAATAACCGATGGGTTCTCAATGTCAGGGACGCTCTTGGGCAGATCTTTGTCCTGGTTCGGATGATACATCTCCTAGAGTAATGCAATATGTTTCCTCTAAGTAGGTACATAGAGAATTATGAGCATTGTTTTCTGTGGAGGAGACTGCGGAGATGGCACAATACTGGCAAAATTTGATGATTCTATACGTGCTCGGAGATAAACCATTATATGGACTGATCAGGGCATTTTGCTTCTAGAATGCCTCTATGTCATGAAGATTGCTAGCCTGGTTGAGAGATCAGTTAAGGGGGGATGATGCTACCATTGCTAGGTCGAGGCTTCACTATGCTCGTGTGTTCGTAGAGATAACTGCTAGTACTTCTCTACCAAAGGAGTTATTTATGATGTTCTATCTAGAGAAGTCTCTACGTAGAAGGTTGAGTACGAATGGGTTCCTTCTTGTGTCGGAGGTGTCAATGCTATGGACATCTCATCCATCAATACAAGATGGTGGAAGGAACAGGTAATGTTGGTCATGTTTCTCCCATTCCCGTGGATCCCCCATTGTCCCAGGTTAATGTCGTTGGGGAGGGTTCGATTAAATTGGCTGATGGGGTAGCCTTGATGCCCCGAGGGGGATAGAGCTGGCACTTGTCTTACCTGGCATAGAGGACAATGGAGGGCAGGTTACAGGAGGAGAAGGGTTTGTTCCCCATTCAACTGTGGCAAATATTGTGGAGGAGCATGTACCAGACTTGTCAGCTAATTTTGAAGGACAAGAGCATATGGAGATATGTAGCCTTATGGTGTGCCAATCCCAGGCTAAGAGAGCGCTGGGGGTCACGACCAGGAAGTGTAGTTCGATGGCGAGAAAGTCTGGTAAGGAGGTGCGGTAGTAAGGTGAAGGTGGCCAAGGTAGTAGGAAAAGACTAGTAGTGTATATCAGAGAAGATTGCCCGAGGCCTTATCCGATGTTTCCTCAATCTTCTAGTTGGGAGGTGGTCCATGCTAATCTGGACTGGGATCAGATATTGGCTGGAGGGGGAGGTGTTGTTGGAAGGACCAGGTACAGGTTGCAATGGAACATGAACGAATGGAGTCTGCGTCGATCCCAGACGCTACCTTTGATAAGTTTCAAGGGAATCACTCCTCTAATTAATGTCTCTTCTTTCCTAGAATGTTAGAGGGGCGTGCTGATCAATTAGGCATTGGCATGAGATATGTTAAGTTGTGCAGAAGGAGCAGAGTACGATTTGTATTCAGTTGAGACGAAAATCAAGTCGAAGAACATTCCTGTTAAAAGAACTCAATCTAATTGGGAGCAAACCAATAATTTGAATCTTTGTTGAATGGCGTGTATTTGGGTTCGTTGGAATACAAGTTATTGGAATGGTCGAACTTTACTACTTTTGGAACAGGTAATAGCGATCAAATTTAACTGTCCGAGTGGGATGCAGTTTGTGCAGAAGGCATCTACGATCAAAATGACTGTTATAAGAGAGAAGCTCTATGGCAGGATATTATTCATCTGAATGTTATAGCTGATCATCATCTTCGGTTGCCTCTTGTCCTCATGGGAGATTTTAATACTCTCATGCATGACTCTGAAAAGGTTGGAGGCAGACAGATTCCTGATGTTATCTTGCACGACTTCCATACTTGTGTCCTCCGTACATATCTTCAGATCCTTGAACGAAAGGGTCATATATAGATATGGAATAATAAATCACTCGATAATCGAGTGGTTTGTCAGTTGGATCACGCTCTGGGCAACAGAGAGTGGTTCAACATGTTCTCACACCTATTTATCGAGGGATTGGCTGGCACGAGTGACCATAGCCCTATTAAAATCGCATTCGCTAACTCTTCCTCTGAGACGAGGAAATCTCGGCCTTTCTGGAACTACAATTCCTGGTACCTTGCATATGGTTACAAGGAAGTGGTGGCAGTTGGTCTATCGGTCGAAACCAGTGCAATGTTCAGTTCAAATTGAAGCAAGTCAAGGCCGGCATCAGGATTTGGCTACATAGGCGTCCTTTCGATGAGTTGCGCATGAAAACTAACGAGCTATAGGTGATCCAAGCCCAACTCCAGGGCGATTTGTGCAATAATGAGTTGGCAGCTAAGGAATGGAGACTAGTAGAGAAGGTTAGGCCACTTCAGTTAGCTGATGAAAACCAAATTGCACAATGTGCAGAATGTGCTTGGTTAAAAGATGGCGACAAATGTACTAAATTTTTCTATGATGTGGTTCGGAGACGTCAATGTCGAAATTTAATCTGTCATCTCATTGATCCGCTGAGCAGGAAGGTTAATGCAGATAATGAGATACAGGTGGAGGAGGTTCAATTTTATTCTAATAGGAGCAAGAAATAAATTATTACCTGCCTCTGTAACCAGTTTCTTGCAGACCATTGGAGGGAAGAACAACCAATAGTCATTATATGGTATAAAATCAGAATGACTATTGGTTGTCCTTTCCGCCACTGGTCTGCAAGAAACTGGTTATAGAGGCAAGTAATAATTTACTTCTTTCTCTTGTTATGATAGCATAGATCGAGTTCCTTGTTGTGAAGGCGAATGTGGATAAAGCTCCGGGCCCTGATGGATTTAGCAGCAAATTTTACAAATGTCACTAGGCTGAGTTGAAGGAGTACGTGTATGAGGTGATATGTGATTTCTTTAAACATGGTCGTCTATTGCGGGAAAATAACCATACTTTTCTTACTCTTGTGCCAAGAAAATGAGGCAGTTGATTTGGGAGATTTTAGACCGATAGCATGCTGCAATTTCATCTACAAGTTGATTGCTCAGCTTATGTATGAGCGTATGGACAAGCTGATGTGCGAGTTGACCTCTCCTAGTCAAGCATCATTTATCAAAGGCTGGTCGATTATGGAGAATAGCCTACTGGTGCATGAGATGATTCGGGGGTTCAACAAGCGAGGGGGTAACAAGGCGTGCATCAAAGTAGACATCAGGAAAGCTTAGAATATAATGAATATGGAGTTTGTGTGCTACAACATAACAGCTATGGGGTTTGCTAATTTTTGGGTCAGTAGGGTGTACGAGTGTATTACGACCCAGATATTCTTTATGATAATAAAAGGCAGCCATATGGTTTCATCCGTAGCAACCGTGGCCTGATATATGGGGACCCCCTTTCTTCATATTTTTTTACATTGGTAATAAAATACTTTCCTTGTTTGCTGGATGATGCGGTTCATTAGGAACGGATCACCCTAATTTATAAGCAGGTACAACCACATATGTCTCATTTAATATATGCTAATGATTTGCTTGTCTTTCTTATTCCTTCCATGGTAAGCTTTGGAGCATTGTCAGACATCCTGCTAGAGTTTAGTGGATTGACTGGGTTGCACTTGAACAAGAAAAAGAGTACCATATTTCTCGATGCACATTGTCCCAATAAGGATGCTCTGACATCCATGTTGGGGATTGTGCGGGGAGAACTACCAATCAAATATCTTGGCATTTCATTTTCAGTCGATTATGCTCGGAAGATGGAGTGCCATAGTTTAGTGGATTACGTTCGGTACAGAGTTGAAGGTTAGCAAGCCCAATATCTGTCTTTTGGAGGCAGAATTGGGTTAGTACACTCAGTGACTATAGCTATTACAGCTTTCTGGCTATAGGTTATACTTGTGCTACTATCGACAGTTCATAAAATAGAGAAACTCTGTTCAGACTTTATTTGGTGGAGAGGAATCCATGCTATTTCCTGGGAGGACCTATGATGACCGAAAAAGAAGGGGGGTTGCTCCTATTATCAACTAGTATCTTAACAATAAATGGCTATCTAGAATAATGCTCTTTGTGATTGTTCTATATTGCTGCTGAGTTCCTACAGATCATCTAATTGTCCGGCTTCGAGTTATTCTAGCTGGTAATAACGCTGGATTTATCAAAGCATTATTTTTTATTAAATTAAATCTTGCATTTTAATTTATACTGGCTGGTCAAGACTCCATAAATAAACATGAACTATTCCTATTAGGTTAGGGTAACCTATAATAAGTTCAAGCTCACGTGGATGGATTATTTGCTAGTCGGGTTGGCTAACTAGATTCCTTAAGCCCAAAAATGCACCTTTTGTGACTTTTGTGTTTATGTAGCACATGAGGCCTCAATTTGGTGGCACACTAGTGGCATGTGCGTAAAGGATTTTGTGTAGATCACCACCATATATTTGGTCAAAAGATTTGACTCGAGCTTGGATCTATTACTAAAGTCGGAAAGGACAATGGTATTATGGTAAGGGTTATAGCTAGCCTTTTTGACTCGAAAGTCGTATCATAAAAATAGAATATAAGGGGACATGTTTTAGTGGGACATGATATGTCTACATGAAGGTGGAGTCGTCTATGTCTTGTATGTAAAATTTTTTGGAAGGTAACAGCTGGTCTCGTGCTCCGAATATCAATTTCATGGTTAGGGACACCAAAATGATCTAAATAGAAAGTGGGTATTCATGAGGCACTAATTATCACCCTAATGGAACCAACTTATTCTAATCAAGCAGTAATACTAGTATATCCTAAAATTTTGAAGGCTTACAACCTACTCACTCTAGAAGCTAAGATACGCTTTTAGGATTAATGAGGTTAAGAGGAATCTCAAAGTCGTGATGTTGTACCTCAACTCTTAATTATAAAAGAATACCACAAGACGTAATAGATGATGTGATATAGAAGATATGAATCAAGTCTGAAGATCGTTTCTCTGATTCGAATAGATGGAAAACGATTGGATATATAGCTTTCATGACCATAGGTGGTATAGTGAACTAAGGGAAACATTTTGTGTCTATCCTCCCTCACATACGAGCATTTGTTTTTTTCGTATTAAGTAAAGGCGGAAAACAATAAATAGTTCAAGGAAGAGGGAATCAAATGCAATACGAGGTTCCAAGGGCGATTGAATATTTCAAAGGAAGTTGTTAAGGCAGTTGCAGATGAGATCCTAGAGACATTTATATCTCAATCCACGTAGAATAATCATATAAAAAGTGAACCAAGTGCACTAAGGTTGATCAGACCATAATACACCGATCCTAAGTAGACAATATGTTAGTTGGCATCCCCAGTAAACATATGTCTTGAACAAGCTCGATAAAGAATAAGCTTGCAAAAAACTGGGCTATAATAGCGGTGTTAGTCAAGATAGTCAAAGTGTAAGGACGCGAGATTTATGATTGAAAGAATGCACAATTAGTTCAAGTTCCTTAAGAATCTAAGCCGTGTCAGGTGTTCATGCTTATAGAGTCATCCTACTGTCTTGTTTTCTCAGGCCTTGGTTGAACTAACGGGCATGGATCTTTAAGCACTATAGCCTAGGTAATATTCTTAATATCCTTTTGAATGGTTTGCAAGGACAAATAGAGTGATGATTATGAGGAATACTACCTAACTTATAAGAGTTCAACTAGTAGGGTGATAGAATATTGAAACGTATATACCTAGTGCAAGCCTTCCTAACATCTATCAAGCACGAAAGACACGATAAGATTATGGTAGAAAGAGGTCAAGCAAGATACAAACCAAGGAAGGCAAATGAGAGTTCAAAATTTTGGAGTCAAGAAAGGAGGTCAAGTATATGGATGAGATCCTAGACTCTATCCTATATGCAGGCCCGTTCGGTACATTAATGTAACCAAAACGACGAACTCGACTTGCATGGGCCACCACAAAAACATGCAACGCCCAGTCCCAAAAATACTTAGGACTAAGTACGTAGACATGCCAGCTGTATACATACAAAGTATACCCCAATATATGGAACTCCTGTATGTATACATAAGCTATAAAATGCATTAAACCTTGACAATTAAATCTCATCCACAAAAATAAAAGAATAATAACATAAATCACCTACAAATTTGTCATTTGTACATGTAGTTGGGCGGAGACAAATCCACTAGCAACCATTTTAAATGAGAAAAAAATATACAAGGAATGGATCGATAAAAATGGCAATGGACGATCCAAGAGCAGTCTTCCTCGATAGAAAAGGGAAGACCACGATCTTGGCTAGAGCACATGCAAAAAATTATAAAAGCACACACCTGGAGAGATCACCAGGTCCTCAGAGGGACGTAACAAGATACAAGAAGAACATGCCATAATAAACTGAATATATATAATATGTCACAAGTCACAAGTAAAGTAAAATAGTCCCAATCATAACAAGGCCTAATATCTCATCATCGAAACAGTGGACTACCCCTACAACCAAACAAGGACAAGGGGTAGCACAATAATCCGTGATGCGATATTATCCCATACCAATATTGGAACGAGGGTGACATGACATCTTGGGGTCACCTAACCATTCTACTGTGTTCATGCAGTTAAGAACAAACCTTTAGTCGTAAGGACCCTGGCTATAAATATGATCCAGTATAGTCCCCACTTGGGCACCAGTGACTAAGCGCATAACGTTCAAAAATGTCAGTGGCCAACCAGAGGGGGTAAGCATACCCGTATCTCCAGCAGATTTTTCGAGTTGCAAAAAGAAAGTGTAATAGTAGCACATATAATAAGAAAATATTCTTTCCACCCAATGTACATATCTAAGTCGCATCCACAACTATGTACCTCTACTAACTGCAAAGTCTCCTTGCATGCCTCTATTGACATTTAGACCTGTAGAAGCATGGAAAATATTAAAGAAGGATCCATGCGGCCAGAAAACTCCATGCGGCTTAGGAAGCCCATGCGGTGTCACCCCCAGTTTTCAGAAATAGGGGTATTTTTGTCATTTTATATTTTAAAATATTTTTGAAATTTATTTTATTATTTATGATATTATTTTGGGGTTGAAATTTATTTTATTATTTATGATATTGTTTTGGGGTTATTTGAGTCGGGTTCGAATTTTAACTCAATTCGACTTGAAATGGGGACCCGGGGGGTAGTTACACTAGTTAGGCATGGCCCACATGATATTAATTTTAGTTAGTAGTTAGACTAATTATTTATGGATAGGTTTAGTTTAATTAGAGACTTAAAACTAGACTAAATTGACCTCAACCTTTAATCCATTCCTAATTTAAATCAAATAGATTAGTAGAGGGCATTTTGGACATTCAAATAGGGGACACCTCACCCTTTTTGGGCAGCCACTTATGGAGGGGATAAGGAATGAGTCACTCCTTCATTCATTTGTTTTCATCCACTTTCTCTCTCTTGTTCTTCCCCAAATTAATTTAGAGATGAACCTCCATTGATTTCATCTCCAAATCAACCCCTTCTTCTACCAAATCTTTTTTATTTCTCTTCTACTCCATGGTTAGAGGGTGCTAGCCAAGTTTGGGAGGATTCGGAGCTCGTTCGTGTCCTTTTGGAATCTCTACGTGTCGGTGCCGTATCAGAAGGCTTTTCCTTTGAATCTCTCTCCCAGAAGGTATAATCTCTCCTCTAATCCATGCCTACATACATATAGAAATATTTTGAACCCATAGGAATGACCTCCATGGTTGTATCTCCATTTGTGTCTATTTCGTGTCCATTTGGAGGTCATAGGAGTGTCCTTTGTGTTGTGGTTGTGTCCATGTGGGAAAACCTCAAATTTGGACACACTATGTGTTGTTGTTATGTATGAATAAATTATTACATGTTTAATCTCATATTTTTGTATTGGAGATGTGTTTTATAGTGTCTCATATATATATATTAGTGTAGAGAGTGAGTTCTTGATATATTATGTTATATACTTGTGTTTCTTTTGTCTCAAACTACCTAAATTCGTCATAATTTTTATCCACGTTTTTAGTAGCTAGAGCAAATTAGAAATGCCATAACTTTTAGCTCATAACTCCAATTAACCTCCCATTTTTTTTAAAAGAAGTGTATCTAAGTTAGCTTTCCAAATATTTATTTTAATAACCCAATTTCGTTCTGAAATTTTCTATAAAATTATTTGAGTGTCAGCTGTACGAAAGACGAACGCGTTTCGGTGTTTTTGCGATTCCGGGAGCTTCCGGACACGAAAATGCGATCCGTTTAAAGTTTCGGAAATCTAACACAAAGATATATAACGTACTTTAATTCTAGAATTTAGTGAATGCCCAATTGGTACAGTATTGGTTTTAAGTAGAAGAGTGACTATACGATATATGCATTTTGTGTAACCTATGAGCCTATGTAGTATGGATATTAAATAAATATAGAGTACGTAATGCATGATATGTTAGATGAATGAAATAATATATATATATATATATATATATATATATATATATATATGATATATATTCTCTTTACATTAATGTATATATATGGTTGAATGCAAGCATGTAGGAATGCAATTAATATAATGCATATAAGCAATGCATGAATGAAAGAATAAATATACAATGTATGCATGAAAGTATATAATGAATGCTAGATATGAATGCAAGATATATATGTAATGATAGATATGAATGCATAATGTATAAATATTGTAATGCAATATATAATGATAACATGTATGATAATGTAGAGTATATGATGCAAGCATAAATGAATGGAGGAAATACATGTATATAGGCAATATAGAATATAATATATGAATGTAAGCATGCAAGATAATGTATTGTATCCATATATGATGTATTCAACTTGAAGAAATGTAATATATGAAAGAAATGAATGATAATATATAACATGATATGTAAGGTAATGCAAGGTATAAAATATGTGATGTGTGCATGTTTGTATGTCTCTATATTAATGTATTAAATAATATTAATATACAATGTATGTATATGTATAAAACATGTAGGTAATGCATAGATGGATGAATGAAATGAATGTTTGCAATATTTTAATATAAATACAAGTATCTAATATGCATGAATGTAAGTATAATATAATACAAGTATACATGTATGCATTATGTAAATGTAATATACATGATATGTATGTATGCATGTATACAAGGTAAGTATGTATGTATGTATTTTTATAAACTGAGTTAACTTATAACCTTTTACACACATGCATTCATACACCCTTTGACATCATGTATCCCATGTCACATACACCTACCTATCACTAAATTTTAGAACATTAACACATATCCTTTCACACACATGCCAAACACACACATACTCACTTACTCTTTTACCTCTCTTTCTCTCTCTATATATATGTATGTGTCTATATATATAGCTTTCCTATATATATCTATGTATATGAATATGTGAATGTGAATAATATATATACATTATATGACTAAGTTTGTGTGCCTTGTTAGCTTATGGTTTAGTTTTGTGTTTGATTTAGTAAGTGACTTAGGCTATGAGTTAGTAGCATTCTTGGATACTTGATTTGCATGTACTTAGTTTGTTTAGGCCTAGAATAACTTGTTTGACCTAATTTAGACTTATTAGACCTAGTTTGACCATAGTTGACCTAGGTTTGACTTTCAGGGTTGACCAAGTTGACCAAGAGTTGACTTTGGTCTAGATTGATCTAGAATCATGTAGAATACATAATAGAACTTCATATTGCCATTTTGGACTTGTTGTGACTGTATCTGCTATGTCATCCCCATTCGGGGAGTATAAATTGCTTAGCATTATATGTTAGATGTTATGACCTAGGACAGCGTTCTATCGCCGATACTACGGCGTAGGCTGGGCGTTGTTACGTTCTCGTACCCCAACAGTGGGTGCGGGTCGTGACACATTTTTAGTGGTGGCCCATGCAGGTCGAGTTTGTGTAGTAGTATTCGAACTAGAGTACCACTACAGCCTGTAGTAGGATTATGATATATTTTTGAAGGTACTCAATCACAGTTAGGATTTTTTGATAGATTCCTGGGACGACCCTTGAGAATCTTATTTTAACTTCGATTTGAAAACTCTTCTTCCCTTGATTTGATTTATCTTTACTTTCTGTTGTTAAATTTAATTTTTATGGATTATTGTTGAATTTGAGTTTGGATTTATTGATTTTGATGGATGATTGTTGAATTTTGAATCTTGATGTTAGTTGTGGCATCCGAGTTTGTATTTATATGATTTGATGGATTTTTGTTCATTTTTGAATCTTAATGTTCGTTGATAAATTGATTTTTGGGTATCCATTATTGATTTAATTTAATTTTTGTCAAGATAAAATTATATGGGCTAGGTCATCTAAGTTATGAAATCTAGTCTTCTATAGTCACATTAGCCAGCATAGTGAGGACATATAGTCTGATTTTGGATATATTTCTCGGGTGTGGGAATTTAAGGTTTTTGCAGCCAAGCTAGCGGCATCGCGAAAATGTTAAATACCACGATTCTAGAGGTATGTGCCTAAATCGAGGACTTTGTGATTATCATAGCCTTGCTTACTAGTATGACGAGGGTTTAGAGTACCATGATTTTGGATAGACGCATATGATTATCAGATTGTACCTTAAATATTTTTGAACATGTTTTCTCTACTTTTGTTTCAGTCCTTCAAAAAAAAGAATTGTTATTTGTTTGTTTTGTTTTGTTTCTCATTATTTAACTTAGGAGTAGCTTTAGCTGTTTTTATAAACCTTGTGTAACTTCTTACAAAATTTATTTCTTCTTAATACAATGAATCAATGATTTTGCTAGACCTTACTTTGGATTGATACTTTAGCTCTGGGTTTCAAAATGGGTTCCTCTTTTAAAAAGATAAGCAGAACAGATTCTATTATCATTCTTTTCCTGCCAATATTTTTATTACCATCAATCCTTGTCTTATATACCTGTCCTAATTATATCAATTCCATCTCGTATCACATTCTGTCAGCTGTACTTGAACCCCTGAATCTCTATATCGTTTTTAATCTGAGAAATGTTAAGAAAGTGACGTGAATCATCTAGGTCAAAAATAATGTAATTGGTTATCATATGATGATTTTATAGGAATCAAAATGTTGGATGTCAAATATAAAAAATTTGAAATGGAGATGTGGTAAAGGTTTAGAATGGAATCGAGTGATAAATGTAATCAATCTAGAAACAATCGCAGAAAATTTTGGTTATGAGTAATTCATGGATGTATTTCAAAAAAAAAAAACTAATGAGGATATCAGAGGTCAACCTAGTTTTGAGAACTTAGGAAATCATGGTTATTGATTCTTGGGAACTTTTACAAGGCTATATAGAAATTTGGAAATAGAAAGGAGAATTTAATTGTATTCAATGATTATACGAAATTGAACTAGATATTGTAAGAGGATGACTAGAGACAGAGAGAACACAAGGATTTTAAGTTATAGGAATTATTTTAGATGATTGGGAGAAAATTTTAGAATTCAAAAGGATAATATTTGAAGGTGAACGTTGAAGAAAATATGAAGGTTGATTTATAAATAAGAATAAATTTTGTGTGACATAGTGGTATTAGAGTTTAGTAAATACGAGACTCGATTTAAACAAGTTCAAGGATTTCATAAACTGGATTAGAGGTTTCGGATCTAAATTAAAACGAGATGAAGGAATTTGAAAATTTGATTAAATGAATAAGTGTTGATACCTAATTAAGAGGGGTATGCTTCGTGAAAAATGTTTTAGAAGTTTCAAATTTTGTCTATGGTGATCATGGTAAAGGTTTAGATGACTGAAGGTTATAAATTTTTTTTTTTGATGATAGTCATATAAGGGTTGATTTTTTTTTATATATTGGGACTTGTGAGATAAAAATATGATTGGCCAATGATAAACTTGATGGTATTAGAGAGAGATGATTTACTGACTTCGTATGAAATCTTTCTTGTTTTTCTCTAAAAGGGTTTTTCAATATCATTGAATCCTAGTTTCCTTAATCACGACCAAATCGACTTCGATTATCTTTTCTTATCATATTAATATCTTGGGTTGTACTCAATTGAATTAAATTTGATTGTGACCTAAATCTCCATCCTCGTATGCTCGTTCTCAGACTTTGTTGAACCTGTCCTCCATATTGCCCAAATCTTGATTTTCCCAATTTGATCAACTTAGATCATATCGAGACTAAATATTCTTAATATATATTGTGATTTGATTTTCATGCAAATGACTTTCATTCTTTAACTTTTGATTTTGATTTTCTTGAATAGTACCCCTTATTAGATAAATGGTAGTTAACTTTATTTTATTTTGATAAGTACCAGTTTTTATATAGGATGGTAGACTGCCTTTAGTCTTGATATTTGTTATTTCTGTATCTTTTCTTGTTTAGCATCCTAGATTGCTTGTGTGTTTTGATACCCTATGACCGTTTTGGTTTAGCATGACTAGTATACCTAGATGAGACTTTCACTACCACCGTATGCCATGACCCTATATGTCATCCATTTAAATCGTATGATTGTTTAAGTTATGAGACTTTGATTGTGGGGGGTTTGACCTAGAAAGAGTATAAACATTTTAATTTCGAGGACGAAATTTTTCTAAGGTGGGTAGACTTGTAACACCCAATTTTCTAAAATGAGGATAATTTTGAAATTTTGTAATTTTAATCATTTATTGATTTGACATTTAAATCATGATATGATTTTTGGTAAATTTTAAATCATTTTAAAACTATTTAAAATCATGACTTGTGATTTTGATATTTTGCTAGTGAAACCCTAGAGACTGTTTGACCTAGAGCCTAACCATGTGATTAGGATATTTTAATGTCATTTCTGGCCTAAGGATATTTTGCATTTGACCTCTTTGAATTATTTTGATATTTATTGCGTTGGTGATTGTTGATTTTGGCCTTTGATATGTGTGTTTTTGTGATGGTTTTGTGCCCGTAGCGGATACGTATCAGTTTTTATTTACAAATGTTTGATGTGCCTCAAAGAGATTTTTTTTATTGCTAATTTTTTTTGAAAAGTATTTGAATGAGATTGTTTTCTTCATGTGTTTCCTGTGATTACTTTGTTTTAATTTCGAGGACGAAATTTTTTTAAGGTGGATAGATTTGTCACCCCCAGTTTTCAGAAACAGGGGTATTTTTTTCATTTTACATTTTAAAATATTTTTGAAATTTATTTTATTATTTATGATATTGTTTTGGGGTTATTTGAGTCGGGTTCGAATTTTAACTCAATACGACTTGAAATGGGGACCCGGGGGGTAGTTTGACTCTAGTGGGATCCACACACTAGTTAGGCATGGCCCACATGATATTAATTTTAGTCCACATGATATTAATTTTAGTTAGTAGTTAGACTAATTATTTATGGATAGGTTTAGTTTAATTAGAGACTTAAAACTAGACTAAATTGACCTCAACCTTTAACCCATTCCTAATTTAAATCAAATAGATTAGTGGAAAAAATTTTGGACATTCAAATAGGGGACACCTCACCCTTTTTGGGCAGCCACTTATGGGGGGGGATAAGGAATGAGTCATTCCTTCATTCATTTGTTTTCATCCACTTTCTCTCTCTTGTTCTTCCCCAAATTAATTTAGAGATGAACCTCCATTGATTTCATCTCCAAATCAACCCATTCTTCCACCAAATTTTCTTTATTTCTCTTCTACTCCATGGTTAGAGGGTGCTAGCCTAGTTTGGGAGGATTCGGAGCTCGTTCGTGTCCTTTTGGAATCTCTACGTGTCGGTGCCGTATCGGAAGGCTTTTCCTTTGAATCTCTCTCCCGGAAGGTATAATCTCTCCTCTAATCCATCCCTACATGCATATAGAAATATTTTGAATCCACAGGAATGACCCCCATGGTTGTATCTCTATTTGTGTCTTTCGTGTCCATTTGTAGGTCGTAGGAGTGTCCTTTGTGTTGTGGTTGTGTCCATGTGGAAAAACCCCAAATTTGGACACACTATATGTTGTTGTTATGTATGAATGAATTATTACATGTTTAATCTCATATTTTTGTATTGGAGATGTATTTTATAGTGTCTCATATATATATATTAGTGTAGAGAGTGAGTTCTTGATATATTATGTTATATACTTGTGTTTCTTTTGTCTCAAACTACCTAAATTCATCATAATTTTTATTCACGTTTTTAGTAGCTAGAGTAACTTAGAAATGCCATAACCTTTAGCTCATAACTCCAATTAATCTCCCATTTTTTTAAAAGAAGCGTATCGAAGTTAGCTTTCCAAATATATATTTTAATAAGCCAAATTCATTCTGAAACTTTTATTAAAATTATTTGAGTGTTAGCTGTACGAAAGACGAACGTGTTTCAGTATTTTGCGATTCCGGGAGCTTCCGGACACGAAAATGCGATCCGTTTAAAGTTTCGAAAATCAAACACAAAGATATATAACATACTTTAATCCTAGAATTTAGTGAATGCCCAATTGGTACAGTATCGGTTTTAAGTAGAAGAGTGACTATACGATATATGTATTTTGTGTAACCTATGAGCCTATGTAGTATGGATATTAAATAAATATAGAGTATGTAATGCATGATATGTTAGATGAATGAAATAATATATATATGATATATATTCTCTTTACATTAATGTATATATATGGTTGAATGCAAGCATGTAGGAATGTAATTAATATAATGCATATAAGCAATGCATGAATGAAAGAATAAATATATAATGTATGCATGAAAGTATATAATGAATGCTAGATATGAATGCAAGATATATATGTAATGATAGATATGAATGCATAATATATAAATATTATAATGCAATATATAATGATAACATGTATGGTAATATAGAGTATATGTTGCAAGCATGAATGAATGGAGGAAATACATGTATATAGGCAATATAGAATGTAATATATGAATGTAAGCATGCAAGATAATGTATTGTATCCATATATGATGTATTCAACTTGAAGATAATGTAATATATGAAAGAAATGAATGATAATATATAACATGATATGTAAGGTAATGCAAGGTATGAAATATATGATGTGTGCATGTTTGTATGTCTCTATGTTAATGTATGAAATGATATGAATATACAATGTATGCATATGTATAAAACATGTAGGTAATGCATAGATGCATGAATGAAATAAATGTTTACAATATGTTAATATAAATACAAGTATCTAATATGCATGAATGTAAGTATAATATAATACAAGTATACATGTATGCATCATGTAAATGTAATATACATGATATGTATGTATGCATGTATACAAGGTAAGTATGTATGTATGTATTTTTATAAACTGAGTTAACCTACAACCTTTTACACACATGCATTCATACACCCTTTGAGATCATGTATCCTATGTCACATACACCTGCCTATCACTAAATTTTAGAACATTAACACATATCCTTTCACACACATGCCAAACACACACATACTCACTTACTCTTTTACCTCTCTTTCTCTCTCTCTATATATATGTATGTGTCTATATATATAGCTTTCCTATATATATCTATGTATATGAATATGTGAATGTGAATAATATATATATACATTATATGACTAAGTTTGTGTGCCTTGTTAGCTTATGGTTTAGTTTTGTGCTTGGTTTAGCAAGTGACTTAGGCTATGAGTTAGTAGCTTTCTTGGATACTTGATTTGCATATACTTAGTTTGTTTAGGCCTAGAATAACTTGTTTGACCTAATTTAGACTTGTTAGACCTAGTTTGACCATAGTTGACCTAGGTTTGACTTTCAGGGTTGACCAAGTTGACCAAGAGTTGACTTTGGTCTAGATTGACCTAGAATCATGTAGAATGCATAATAGAACTTCATATTGCCATTTTGGACTTGTTGTGACTTGTGCTGTTCTGATTAGGAGCCAGACACCTCTCCTCGGACATTATATTTACTTTGGACATTCAGACACCAGGCGAGTACATTCTCTGATCATTTCATATCCTGCTTAGAATTATTTTTTGCATTAAATTACTTTACTTGTACTGTCACGTTGGTCACACGGATTGGTACTATACGGATCCCTTCTTGAGATGTTATCCTTAGGGAGCATCGGGTACTAAATGTTCTGTACGTTTCACTTACATGACGTATAACTATGCTTCACAGGTTCTTTGATCACTTGTGACATATACTCTTATGATCACAGAGTCTCCTAGAATCCCCATTTTTGGGACTACTATGTACCACCCTTCGGGGGCTTACAACCCTTCGGGGGCTTACCACCCTTCGGGGGCTCACCCTTCGGGGGCTTACCACCCTTCGGGGGCTGTTACATAGAATCATAACATAACCTGATTGGATCCTTGTGTATTGATTGGGGGTACGGGAGAGTAGCAATAGACATGTGAATACTATCCAAGTAGTGTAGCATCAGAATCTCTTCCATAGTGTAGCATCAGAATCTCCTATGCCATTTACATGTCTATATTGTACTCTGACTCACTAGCCACTGTTGGTCTTTATTTATAGTAGATATTTCTATTACAGCTCTCTCTCTGTTTACATACTGCATTTCTTTCAGTACCTGTATCTTACTTTACTGCATGATTATATTTTCTAACCTGCTATAAACTGTTGAGATGTATTGTGCTCGCTCATGTCCTGACTGGACCTGTTGATAAATTTTACAGATGGCCTCGGATTGCCTGCTAGCCTAGAGGAGACACAGTAGAGGTTGTTTAGATAGTTATTTCATTTTAACTGGAGTTGTATTTACTTTGTGGATTACTGTATTTGAGTTTTGAGATGTATTTCTGGGTTTATGTATCTTAGACACTTAGACTTCTATCTCCTGTATCTCTTTTGGATTTCATGTTTTATCTATCTTTATCATGCTCTACCTTAGATGTGATTGAGACTGTATCTGCTATGTCACCCCCATTCGGAGAGTATAAACTGCTTAGCATTATATGTTAGATGTTGTGACCTAGGACAGCGTTCTACCACCGACACTGCTGTAGCACCCAGTTTTTCAAATGAGGGTAATTTTAAAATTTCGTGTTTATAATTATTTTAATAATAATATTTAATTCATGATATGATTTTTGGTGATTTTAAATCATTTTAAAATTATTTAAATCAATGACTTATGGTTTTGACGTATTGCTAGTGAAACCCTAGAGACTGTTTGACCTAGAGCCTAACCATGTGATTATGATATTTTAATATTATTTTTGGCCTAAGGATATTTTTGCATTTGACCTCTTTGAATTATTTTGATATTATTTTATTATTTATGATATTGTTTTGGGGTTATTTGAGTCGGGTTCGAATTTCAACTCAATCCGACTTGAAACGGGGACCCGGGGGTAGTTTGACTCTAGTGGGACCTACACACTAGTTAGGCATGGCCCACATGATATTAGTTTTAGTCCACATGATAGAAATATTTTTGTTAGAGGTTAGACTAATTATTATGGATAAGGTTAGTGTGATTAGAGACTTTAGAATGACTAATTTAGCCCCAACCAATTAGCCCTTTCCTACTACTCATAGAATAGGTTAGTGGGGGCATTTTGGACCTTACCATAATAGGACAAATAGCCCCATATGGCCAGCCACTTTGGGAGAGGATAGGCTCAAGTTCATTTCATTATTCTCATCCACACTCTCTCTCTTGTTCTTCCCCAAATTCCTAGAGAGCAATCCCTAGCAATTTCTCCACCAAATCATTCCATTTCATCACCAAATCTTTTTCTTTCCATCTCCATTCTAGCTAAGGAGGAAGCTACCAAAGTTTGGGAGGATTCGGAGCTCGTTCGTGTCCTTTTGGAATCTCTACGTATCGGTGTCGCTCCGGGAAGGCTTTTCTTCGATTCGATCTACCGGAAGGTATAAATCCCTTCTCCTTTTCATTTTTTCATGCATATAGGTCTATTTTGAACCCATAGGAATGATCCACATGGTTGTATCTCCATTTGTGTCCATTTCGTGTCCATTTGGAGGTCATAGGGTGTTGTGGTTGTGTCCATGTGGGAAAATCCCAAATTTGGACACACTATGTGTTGTTGTTATGTATGAATGAATTATTACATGTTTAATCTCATATTTTTGAATTGGAGATGTGTTCTATAGTGTGTCATATATATATATTAGTGTAGAGAGTGAGTTCTTGATATATTATGTTATATACTTGTGTTCTTTTGTCTCAAACTACCTAAATCCGTCATAATTTTTAACCACGTTTTTAATTTCAGCCCTAACTTAGAAATATCATAACTTCTAGCTCAAAGCTCGGTTTAATCTTCTATTTTTTTTAAAAGAAGTGTACTGAAGTTAGCTTTCCAAAAACATATATTAATAGGCCTAATTCTTTCTGTAACTTTCTGGAGAATTATTTGAGTGTCAGCTGTACGAAACACAAACGCGTTCTCGGTGTTTTCGCGATTTCGGGTGTTTCCGGAAACGAAAACGCGATCCGTTTAAAGTTTCGGAAAGCTAACACATAGATCTATAACATACTTTAATCCTAAAGTTTAATTCATGCTGAGATGGTACAGTATTGATTATTAGTAGGAGTTACTATTCGGCATATGCATTTTGTGCACCCTTGTGTGTAATATAATGTTCTATTTGATTTTAACCCATGTTAATGTATATACATTAAGTAATTAAATAGAGAATACAAGCATGAGTAAATAGTTAAATAAACGATGTATGAGGTATAAGTATCCTATCTAATGTAAGCATGTATAAGTATGGCTTGTAATGAATATGTAGGTTCCATAGTATATAATGTATGGTGCATATAGTGGTACAAGAGAATAATGAATGATGAATGAATGCAAGCATGAATGTAATGTAATAATAGATTTAATGTATGCAATATACAAGTTAATGAGATGTAATATTCTATGTTAACACAAATCCTATATTACCTCATGTACCTCCGTACACTATGTTGACACTATCACACTTGACACATTGTTCACTTACACTTTGACACTCTTTGATATGTATACACTATGTATGCCCATTTAACCCTCACTTGCCCCTTTGCCATGTTCACATACACACACATAGCCTCTTAAATAAGTATTTATGAATATGGTTAACTTAGCTATGTATGTATATTATATATATGTTAGCATATTGTGTTGTAATATATAAGTTTATATAACCATTTGAAATGCCATGATTATAGACCTAATGTTGAATACCAATATACGCATGTGTATATATATGTAGACATATATAGCTTAAAGTAATAGATTACCTAGTGTATATCCAATGTGAATTCTTGTCTATTTGAGTATTGAATAATTGCATGCTATATAGAGTTGGGTGTATGTTGGCTTGTATAGCCTTGTATTAATGTGTGCTTGCTAGGATAGTCTTGGTTAGGCCTAGTAAGACTTACTGGGTTAGGACATGACCTAGTTTGACCTAGTTTGACTAGTGCAGTTGACCAGAGTTGACCAAGGGTTGACTTTGGCCTAGTTTGACCTAGATTCATGTAGAATGCATTGTAGTGCTTTATATTACCCTTCTGGACATGTTGTGACTTGTGCTGTTCTAATTAGGAGCCAGACACCTCTCCTCGGACAGTATCTTTACCTTGGACATTCAGATATCAGGCGAGTACATTCTCTGATCGTTTCATACTTGTCACGATTTATATTCTCGCTCTAGATTACTTTTACTTGATGCTGTCACGTTATCATCACGGATTGGTACTATATGGATCTCTTCTTGGGATGTTGTCCCCCTTAGCGGGCGCATCGGATACTTTATGACATGTATTTTATGTACATCATGTATTCCTTATTTCTGCGTTATTCATGTACACTCATGTTCTCTCATGTTCTTTTATGTACGTTCATGTACTTTCATGTTCTTTCATGTACGCTCATGTTTCCTCATGTGTTTTCTGTGTAACCAAAATATCATGTACGTAACGTAACTGGACTGGATCCTTGTGTATTAATTATGGGTAGGGGTGATTATAAATGGTCATGTGATTTACCATCATGTACACTCTGTTACTTTTCATGTTCATCATGTACAACCTAAGCCAATTACATGCCATCTCGTACTCTAAATCACTAGTCACTTACACTTCTTACTTATCATGTATATATTTCCAGTTATCAAATATCTCTCCTGTTTTATATACATCTTCTTACAGCGTTTCATGTATCTTACTCTATTGCTTGCTTTATATTTTTTGCCTTGATATGAACTGCATGAGATGTACTGTGCTCACTCCTGTCCTGACTGGACCTGTTGATAAATTTTACAGATGGCCTAGGATTGCCTGCTAGCCTAGAGGAGACACAGTAGAGGTTGTTTAGATAGTTATTTCATTTTGTCGGGAGTTGTATTTACTTGTGGATTACTGTATTTGAGTTTTGAGATGTACTTCTGGGTTTATGTATCTTAGACACTTAGACTTCTATCTCCTGTATCTCTTTTGGATTTCATGTTTTATCTATCTTCCTTTATGCTCTACCTTAGATGTGATTGAGTTTATATTCTGCTATGTCACCCCCATTCGGGGAGTATAAACTGCTTAGCCTTATACTGTTAGATGCATGAGACCTAGGACAGTGTTCTACCACCGATACTGCGGCGTATGCTGGGCGTTGTTACGTTCTCGTGCCCTAACTCTAGGGTGTGGGTCGTGACACGTTTTTAGTGGTGGCCCATGCAGGTCGAGTTTATGTAGTGGTATTCGAATTTGAGTACCACTATAGTCTGCAGTAGGAATAGGATATATCTTGAAAGTACTCAATCACAGTTAGGAACCCTTGAGAGATTCCCGGAACGACCCTTGAGAATCTTATTTTAACTTCGATTTGAGAACTCTTTTTTCCCTTGATTTGATTTATTTTTAATTACTGTTGTTAAATTTGATTTTGATGGATTATGGTTGAATTTGAGTTGTATTCATTGATTTTGATGAATGATTGTCGAATTTTGAATCTTGATGATAGCTGTTGCATCCGAGTTGTATTTTGATGGATTTTGTTCATTTTGAATTTTGAAGTTCGTTGATAAATTTGATTTGATTTATTGGTATTCATTGTTGATTTAATTTAATTTTTTTTGACAAGAAGAAATTATATGGGCTAGGTCATCTATGTTTTGGAATCTAGTCTTCTATAGTCACATTAGCCAGCATGGTGAGGACATATAGTCTGACTCTGGATATATTTCTCGGATATGGGAATTTAAGATTTTCGCAGCCAAGCTAGCGACATCGCGAAAATGATAAATACCATGATTCTAGAGGTATGTGCATAAGTCAAGGACTCTGTGATTATCGTAGCCTTGCTTACTAGTATGACGGGGATTTAGAGTACCATGATTTTGGATAGACGCATATGATTATCAGATTGTACCTTAAATATTTTTAAGCATGTTTTCTCTACTTTGATGCAGTCCTTCAAAAAGAATTATTATTTGTTTTGCTTCTAATTATTTAACTTAGGAGTAGCTTGTGTAACTTCTTGCTATGAGTTTCTTCTAAATACAATGAATCGATGATTTTGCTAGACTTTATCTTGGATTTGATATTTAGCTCTGGTTTCAAAATGGTTCCTTCTTTTAGGCAAATAAGCAAACAGCTTTTATCGTTATTTCCTTCTTGCTATTATTCTAGTATTGAATAATAACAATAAAACTGCCTTGATTTCGTCAATCACCTATTTTGCGATCTTGGTAGGAATCTAAATGTTGGTCTTAACGTAGAATTAATTTTTTTTAGGACATGAGAATATATGAGTATATTTACATAGTGGACACTTGCCTGATACGTATGCATGCTACACTTGATTTTCCACCTATCTAAATACATATTAATATGTTGTTAATGTTAAAATTTTCAAAACCCTAATATTTTTGGTTTTCTGCTTTTCCAGTTTAAATTCGTAATTTAAATATAAATTTCATGTTATTAGTTTTCTCTACATAACTGCACATGTATGATATCTGCAGAGTTTCAATTTTTAGAGAAATTGGTTAATTTATGTTAAATTTGTAAAATCTGAGACTGCATTATGTTAATATTACACTGGTTTAAATGTTAGCTTATTTTCAGATTTTGTATGTAAATGCTGAACTAAAACTGGGTTTAACCTTTCAATACTAAGCTATAACCCTGTACAAGGACACACACACACCCTAACTTAGTATACGCTGTCATGTAACCTAACCTTTCCTCTCTATGTTATGATCACATACTTGTATAGATATATATAGAGCTTAGGCATACATGTTATAATATATGTATATACATAACTAAATCTCTACCTCTTATAGATGTTTATGGTTAGCCATACATGTTATGATTAAATAGGTTGTGTATTGTAGGTTGTTAACCCATATGCCATGAGTAGTGTAACAGGATAGCTCATATACTATTTCATGTATATTTTACATACACCCATACACACACAAACGACATAACATTACATAATGCTAGTTTTTCCTCTCTAACGCTCTTTCTGTATATATATATTATGATTTGGATTTCAATGCAAGTGATTTTCAATTCCTTAATTTTTGAATTTGATTTTCTGTACCCTTTTACAGATAATTGGTAGTTGCCTTTATTTTGTTTTGATAAGTACCAGTTTCGTATAGAATGGTAGACCGCCTTACAGTTTTGATGGTTTGTTGTTTCTGTAACTTCTCTAGTTTAGCACCCTAGATTGCTTGTATGTTTTGATACCCTATGACCGTTTCGGTTAGCATGACTAGTATACCTAGATGAGACTTTCACTACCACCGTATGCCATGACCCTGTATGTCGTCCTTTTGATCACATGATTTGTTTTAATCTGGAACTTTGATTGTGGGGGTTTGACCTAGAGGGAGTATGGACATTTTAATTTCGAGGACGAAATTTTTCTAAGGTGGGTAGAGTTGTAGCACCCAATTTTCCAAATGAGGGTAATTTTAAAATTTTATGTTTATAATTATATTAATAATAATATTTAATTTATGATATGATTTTTGGTGATTTTAAATCATTTTAAAATTATTTAAATCAATGACTTATGGTTTTGACGTTTTGCTAGTGAAACCCTAGAGACTGTTTGACCTAGAGCCTAACCATGTGATTATGATATTTTAATATCATTTTTGGCCTAAAGATATTTTTGTATTTGACCTCTTTGAATTATTTTGATATTATTTTATTATTTATGATATTGTTTTGGGGTTATTTGAGTCGGGTTCGAATTTTAACTCAATCCGACTTGAAACGGGGACCAGGGGGTAGTTTGACTCTAGTGGGACCCACACACTAGTTAGACATGGCTCACATAATATTAATTTTAGTCCACGTGATAGAAATATTTTAGTTAGAGGTTAGACTAATTATTATGGATAAGGTCAGTGTGATTAGAGACTTTAGAATGACTAATTTAGCCCCAACCAATTAGCCCTTTTCCTAATACTCATAGAATAGGTTAGTGGGGGCATTTTGGACCTTACCATAATAGGACAAATAGCCCCATATGGCCAGCCACTTTGGGAGAGGATAGGCTCAAGTTCATTTCATTATTCTCATCCACACTCTCTCTCTTGTTCTTCCCCAAATTCCTAGAGAGCAATCCCTAGCAATTTCTCCACCAAATCATTCCATTTCACCACCAAATCTTCTTCTTTCCTTCTCCATTCTAGCCAAGGAGGAAGCTACCCAAGTTTGGAAGGATTCGGAGCTCGTTCGTGTCCTTTTGGAATCTCTACGTGTCGGTGTTGCTCCGTGAAGGCTTTTCTTCGATTCGATCTACCGGGAGGTATAAATCCCTTCTCCTTTTCATTTCCTCATGCATATAGGTCTATTTTGAACCCATAGGAATGACCCCCATGGTTGTATCTCCATTTGTGTCCATTTCGTGTCCATTTGGAGGTCATAGGAGTGTCCTTTGTGTTGTGGTTGTGTCCATGTGGGAAAATCCCAAATTTGGACATACTATGTGTTGTTGTTATGTATGAATGAATTATTACATGTTTAATCTCATATTTTTGAATTGGAGATGTGTTCTATAGTGTCTCATATATATATATTAGTGTAGAGAGTGAGTTCTTGATATATTATGTTATATACTTGTGTTCTTTTGCCTCAAACTACCTAAATCCGTCATAATTTTTAACCACGTTTTTAATTTCAGCCCTAACTTAGAAATGTCATAACTTCTAGCTCAAAGCTCGGTTTAATCTCCCGTTTTTTTTATAAAAAGTGTACTGAAGTTAGCTTTCCAAAAACATATATTAATAGGCCTAATTCGTTTTGGAACTTTCTGGAGAATTATTTGAGTGTCAGCTGTACGAAACACAAACGCGTTCTCGGTGTTTTTGCGATTCCGGGTGTTTTCGAAAACGAAAACGCCATCCGTTTAAAGTTTCGGAAAGCTAACACATAGATCTATAACATACTTTAATCCTAAAGTTTAATTCATGCTGAGATGGTACAGTATTGATTATTAGTAGGAGTTACTATTCGGCATATGCATTTTGTGCACCCTTGTGTGTAATATAATGTTCTATTTGATTTTAACCCATGTTAATGTATATACATTAAGTAATTAAATAGAGAATACAAGCATGAGTAAATAGTTAAATAAACGATGTATGAGGTATAAGTATCCTATCTAATGTAAGCATGTATAAGTATGGCTTGTAATGAATATGTAGGTTCCATAGTATATAATGTATGGTGCATATAGTGGTACAAGAGAATAATGAATGATGAATGAATGCAAGCATGAATGTAATGTAATAATAGATTTAATGTATGCAATATACAAGTTAATGAGATGTAATATTCTATGTTAACACAAATCCTATATTACCTCATGTACCTCCTTACACTATGTTGACACTATCACACTTGACACATTGTTCACTTACACTTTGACACTCTTTGATATGTATACACTATGTATGCCCATTTAACCCTCACTTGCCCCTTTGCCATGTTCACATACACACACATAGCCTCTTAAATAAGTATTTATGAATATAGTTAACTTAGCTATGTATGTATATTATATATATGTTAGCATATTGTGTTGTAATATATAAGTTTATATAACCATTTGAAATGCCATGATTATAGACCTAATGTTGAATACCAATATACGCATGTGTATATATATGTAGACATATATAGCTTAAAGTAATAGATTACCTAGTGTATATCCAATGTGAATTCTTGTCTATTTGAGTATTGAATAATTGCATGCTATATAGAGTTGGGTGTATGTTGGCTTGTATAGCCTTGTATTGATGTGTGCTTGCTAGGATAGTCTTGGTTAGGCCTAGTAAGACTTACTGGGTTAGGACATGACCTAGTTTGACCTAGTTTGACTAGTGCAGTTGACCAGAGTTGACCAAGGGTTGACTTTGGCCTAGTTTGACCTAGATTCATGTAGAATGCATTGTAGTGCTTTATATTACCCTTCTGGACATGTTGTGACTTGTGCTGTTCTAATTAGGAGCCAGACACCTCTCCTCGGACAGTATCTTTACCTTGGACATTCAGATATCAGGCGAGTACATTCTCTGATCGTTTCATACTTGTCACGATTTATATTCTCGCTCTAGATTACTTTTACTTGATGCTGTCACGTTATCATCACGGATTGGTACTATATGGATCTCTTCTTGGGATGTTATCCCCCTTAGCAGGCACATCGGATACTTTATGACATGTGTTTCATGTACATCATGTATTCCTTGTTTCTGCGTTATTTATGTACACTCATATTCTCTCATGTTCTTTCATGTACGTTCATGTACTTTCATGTTCTTTCATGTACGCTCATGTTTCCTCATGTGTTTCCTGTGTAACCAAAATATCATGTACGTAACGTAACTGGACTAGATCCTTGTGTATTAATTGTGGATAGGGGTGAGTATAAATGGTCATGTGATTTACCATCTTGTACACTCTGTTACTTTTCATGTTCATCATGTACAACCTAAGCCAATTACATGCCATCTCGTACTCTAAATCACTAGTCACTTACAGTTCTTACTTATCATGTATATATTTCCAGTTATCAAATATCTCTCATGTTTCATGTACATCTTCTTACAGCATTTCATGTATCTTACTCTATTGCTTACTTTATACTTCCTGCCTTGATATGAACTGCATGAGATGTACTATGCTCGCTCCTGTCCTGACTGGACTTGTTGATAAATTTTACAGATGGCCTGGAATTGCCTGCTAGCCTAGAGGAGACACAGTAGAGGTTGTTTAGATAGTTATTTCATTTTGTCGGGAGTTGTATTTACTTGTGGATTACTGTATTTGAGTTTTGAGATGTACTTCTGGGTTTATGTATCTTAGACACTTAGACTTCTATCTCCTGTATCTTTTTTGGATTTCATGTTTTATCTATCTTCCTTTATGCTCTATCTTAGATGTGATTGAGTTTACATTATGCTATGTCACCCCCATTCGGGGAGTATAAACTGCTTAGCCTTATACTGTTAGATGCATGAGACCTGGGACAGCGTTCTACCGCCGATACTGCGGCGTAGGCTGGGCATTGTTACGTTCTCGTGCCCTAACTCTAGGGTGCGGGTTGTGACAACTGTGGCGTAGGCTGGGCGTTGTTACGTTCTCGTACCCCAACAGTGGGTGCGGGTAGTGACATGCGGCTCACAGATTCATGCGGCACGAGGGCTATGCGGCTCAAGACGTCCTATGCGGCTCAGAACAGGAGACACGTGGCTTGAAAAACAGTTCTCCCCTCATGCATTAATTGCTGTGATGGCTGACAACTCTAAAAAAGTGGCAGTCCTGACACAAAAGTGGTAATTATGACTCCGTCATAATGACAGACACCTAGGGAAGTGAAGGAGATCTCTGACACAATCTCCCAAAATCCAAAAAATGCCACGTGGCCCTGACACGTGGACGATCATATACGGCTCGAGCGAAGACTTCCCATGCGGTTCAGAATGAAGTCGTTCCATGCGGCTCAGGCCGAAACAGTCTCATACGGCTCAAGCAGAGGCCTTCCTATGCGGTTCAAGAGGACCATTCCTATGCGGCCCTGGCAGATGCATCCCTATGCGGCTTGCAATGATCATCTCCATGTGGTTCAAAGGTTCGAAGGGGGGAGCCACTACCCAAGCAGTCCTGACACGTGGCCCGAACCTTATGCGGCCCAAATCTTATGCGGCTCAATCTTCATGCAGTTCAGATACCCCCAGTGGCTTCTAGGACACGTGTCCTAAGCCGATCAATCTCCCAGATTTATTGCAATCAGAGATTAGGTCAAATCTCAATAATCTGGGATGCGTGGCAGGAGAATAAATCAAATTTATTCTCAGACATCAGAAGATCATTATGAGAAAGATTTATTCCAATCAGTATTAATTGCTGATGAGATTTGGTGTAATCTATACTTAATGGTCCAGATTCATCATAATCAAAACTAATGGCCTAGATTGACCAATCCACAGGCCGCCGCCATCTCCAAGAAGCAATCATTTGCAACCCTAATGATCACACCCCATTCCTATAAATAGCAGGGTGCCATTCCCTTGCAAGAGAGATACACACAGAGAGAGGCATACATAGGAGCACTTTTCGAGATCAGAGAGAGCACCAGAGTACTTAGAAAGAAGAGCAGAAAGAGAGCAAAGGGAACATTTCTTCCAACGTCGAGCAATCTTCAGGAGCCAAGGCTGCATACCGATCGTCCAAGGAGTAAGGCAGAGCTGCCGTCACTTTCCCGAGCATCTATCGTCATCCCCCAGAATCTAAAATAAATAATTATATTTAGACTGCTGTACCTAGGTTTTCGTCCCTAGGCTTTCTTTGTACAAGCGAGTTTGTAACGTGAAGTAAAAGTCCAGTCCTCCGATAATTGTTCTGCTCTTTTATATTTCATGGCAAACACGATGGCGACTCTGCTGGGGACAAACTTCTCCATGGCTGAGGAGTTGGTGACGCAGTCGGATGCAGCCAAGCTTGGCTCCACGCAACAGAAAATGGTCGTCCGTTTCGACCAACAGGCATTTGAAGAGATGCTCTCTGAAGGAAGTGCTGGTCCGATCCAGAAGCGAACACGCACAAAGAAAGCTCGCTGCGAGTGGAGGCCAAAATCATTTGCTCCCCTACAAGCTTTGGATAGGGTACTCTCTGCTATCCAAGACGGCGAGGGCGATTCTCATGCGGCTCTACTTCGAGCCGTAGAGAACTCTGCTGTCCCCAAGACCGGCAAAGAAAAATACTACGATGCTGGACTTGCAGGGACAAAGAGCGACTCTATACGCCTCAAGAAGAAGCCGAGCACTCCTGAGGCTAAATCTGCCAACCACATGTAGGAGGCTCATACGGGTAGATCTACCAGCCGTATGAAGAAAATCCATGCAGTCAGATCATCCAGCCGCATAAAGAAGACCCATGCGGCTGAGACTCCCAGCCGCGTGAAGAAAGCCTATACGGCTACGTCTGCCAGCCGCATACGGACCAATGATGACAGCTACATGACGCCTACTCCACGCGGCTCTGCCTTCGACCACCTCTCGTACGGTCCTGATCTCTTGTGCTCCCAAGAAGATATGTCTGACTCACTCCAGTATCACTTAGACTCTTTCTACTATGTGCTCTTACGGACTAGAGCGAAGAAGTTTAAAGCAGCACGAGCCTGGCGAGTTCGGCCCGCTGATCTGACCTCTGACCATCCGAGCGTTTCGCATACTTCTACGTGGGCCTCGGATGGGAAGTTGTACAGAACCACTCGAGTCCAGCCCCCGGCGGCAGACGGACAGAGAGGTTCGCAAAACTCTTCCAAAATCTCGGGAACAAACATGGTCGATCCAGACCCATCTGACTTGCGTGAGACCATCCTCCACAAACGCAAGGAAAAAGAAGATGCATCGGGGAGCAAAGAGTCCTCCCACGGACGTCACTGCACCCAAGTCATCATCAACTGCGACTGTAACAGCACGACGATACGAGAAGACCGGCAGTCTGTCTTTCAAAGACTGCAACAGCCATCTTCAGAAGACGAGGCACTACCTGTCGTCTCCTGCAACTCTGCTCGAAAAGTCCCCGCTGATAGAAGGGGGAAGAAGACGAATGTTCCCAGCCCGAAGATCTCAACCACTGCGACTAAAAGACTGTCGTCTAAGCGGGTGCCCACCACCGGAGTTTTCCAAGGTACTTGCTCTAAGACGAAATCTGTTACAGTGGGAGATTCGTCGTCCATAACGCAGGGGGTTGCTGGACTGGGGGTAGCACCCCTTCGAGCCTCCACAGCAACCCGATGTTCCAAGAAGACGAGCCGGGGAAGACAACTCTCCCATCGGATGTAGCAAACCTCGACGTCCCCGAGGACGTCCATAACTCCCATGATGAGGAGAATTCGGAGACTGGGGGTACTGTTCCTTCCGAGTCTGAGTCAGAAGGGAATATACCCACATACCCCGATGACTTCTCACTGCAGGGATACAATTCAGAGGGCGCTTCTTCCACCGCTCCGTCTATCTCTCCTCATGTGAAGACGGTATTCATGACAGATAGCAACCAAGGTGGTTCCAGTGATCGCCAACGCATCGACACTCTAGAGGCCATACTACATGCCTTGGTCAAGTCTGTAGACGAGATCAAAGCGGCCCTTCTAAATCTCCAAGGAGGGACACCTGGCCAAACAAGTGCGGGTCCCGTGGTTAATGCAGACTCGAACTCAGCGGCACCGAACCCGGGCAACAATCCTCCGGAAACAATGGCCCCCACCGCCGTCGACGAAGCACGCGAAGCGAGAAGAGAGGTCCAGGAGCTCCAAGCCATGTTCCACGCTCGAGAAAACTCTCAAGACCTCAGAATACGGCAACCATACCCTGCTGTATGGAGGGATGTTCCATTCCCACCAAGATATAAGCCGTTCAATATCAATCCTTATGATGGCAAGACCTCAGCAAGTCGGTACATCACTTACTTCGAGGTCACCACCGACCATCTGTCCCATGACGATGCCATTCTCACACGATTATTCATCGGGGCATTGGAAGGAGTCCACTTCGACTGGTATCGTAATCTGCCGGACAACTGCATCCACTCCCTCGCCGGCTTCAAGTGCATGTCCTTGGAGAGATTCTACGAAGTAGGGCAGGACATCACCATGTCCATCCTCATAGACGTCGTCCAAGGGGAGAAAGAGCTGACAAAGAACTACATCGAGCGGTTCCGCCAAACCGCCATGAAGTTGCCTTCTGGAAATCCAGATTCCTCCTTGATTAAAATTGGTCAAAAGAGACACCTCCCAACAATCAGTCTCTGGATGGGCGAAAGTCAATTCAAGGACTGGAAGACGTTCATCATTAGCGCCACAAGCGCCGAAGAACGATTGAAGAAGGCTCGCCAGCTGGGATTGCACATCTCGGACGGAGAGAACAAGGGCAAGCGTCCTAACACCAATAATGACAATGGGGGTAGTCCCTCCAACAATCGGGACGGCAGGGGCAAGCAGGCTATGGTGGCCGACACGATAAAGAAACCTGAGCCAAAGCTGGCAGACAAACAATGGCCGCAAATCACTTACTCCTTCGAAGATAGTCACGTCAAGCCCATCTTGGACATGCTCATACAAGGGGACAGAATTCAGCTTCCTCCACCAAGACGGGAACCACAGCTGGCAGAGATGGAGAAGCCAAAGTACTGCCAATATCATCGCTACGTCCATCATGCTACACACGACTGCTACCAGCTAAAATGGTACATCCAAAATATCATCGATTCGAACGCTCTGGCTATCGATTTCGAAGAGGTAACCGTGGCAGCCATTATGGTGTCCATACAATTCGGCAGCTTTTCTCCGACGGAAACTCAAGACGGGGTATGTAGAAGCATGGAATTTCAGAACCAGAAAGTCTATGTGCCAGACTACATACGCCAAAGCTTGGACAAAGTGCTTCACAGCAAAAAGCAACAAATATAGACATTGAAAGAGGACTTTTTATTTAACATATAAAAGTCTATTACATGTCTAAGAAAGACTGTACAAAGGAGAATTTCTACAAAAAAAATATCCTAAGTCTATATCCAGCAATCAATATGCGCCCTCGGCCAGGTGCATCCCAACATGCGCCCTCAGCCAGGCGCATCCCACCATGCGCCCTCAGCAAGGCGCATCCTTTTCAGCAGCTCAGTTATGTGCATCCTCAGTTATGTACATCCCTTGGGCAGCTCGGTTATGTGCATCCCTTCAGCAGCCCAGTTATGTGCCATCCTTCCAGCCAGGCTCACCTGGCCGAGCAGGACGAGGGTGGCAATTAACCCCCCATCCAAAAGCCAAAGGAAGAGAAGAGCACCGCAATCGACCCGCGACTAAAGGAGCAGCGTCCAACCAGAATGGGCAACATCCACGCAGAGAAGGAGCTCGCCAAAGCTCGAGGAAGATGGTCAGGGCACCGTAATTTCGATCTACGGCTCTTCCTGCACAACAATGACGAGGCCCGAGCATCCCTATCTTTGGATGCAACAGGCACCTTCCGCCTGCCTCGGAAGCCCTCGACTCCGACTTTTGGATGTAACAGTCACCTTCAAGTGCATCAATGAAGACATTACGTCGTATCTTCACCCTCGGAAGCATCTCGTCAACAGAATGCATTCGAGTAAACGAATTCAAGTCGGAAGGATGTGAGAGAACGAGAAGCAAACCCTCTCTCCATGCCACTATTTATAGGCCAGGCAGATCAAACCCATGCGCCAAGTGGATGGCTCTCCAAATTCTGTGCAATAAATTTGCATTAAATGGATGAACCGGACGCTTCGAATTCAGCCAAGTCAAAACGGCTATTTAAAGCACTCGAAGAACGTAACAGTTGCACCATCAAAGACGTCTCAGGAAGCGGATGCATCGGCCAGACCGCGCATCACACAGACGTGCCCTTTAACATCAAACGCATCACACAGACGCGTCCTTCAGTACCAAGAGCATCACAGGGGATGCGCCCCCATGCATCCCCATGTGCCTAGTGGAACGCCAACCGACGCGCCCACTCAGCTGTCCATCGAATGTCACAAACATTAAATGCTGAACTGACAGAGTTGGCAGCATGCCTCCCGAAGTCTGAACAGTCGGCAGCTTTTTCAGAAGACGAAGCATCGCCAACGTTAGCATCATCATTACTTCCCTCCGACGGCTACTTCCACGTGGCCACCCAAACATCTCGCATGCGCCTCCACGGCCATGCGCCCAAACCTGTATACGCCTCAAATGCTGTGCGCCGCAGACTTTTTACTGATCCCTAAGGACAGAAGGAAAGTCACTGATACAACTCTGCATGCGCCTCAAAAGCCATGCGCCCCAGACTTCTCCCTGATCCCAAAAGACATGAGTAAAGTCACTACTGAAGCTCTGCATGCGCCTCAAAAGCCATGCGTCCAGAATGGTTCGTGACTCCTAAAGGTTACGAGCCAAAGTCTCCTCATGCTCCCAATCCTAGGCGCATCCTACCAGATCATTCCCCCTACCAAACCCGAGATCTCCGAGCCATGGGTCGACGAAACGTGTCCTTTGACTCAACTCATCCAAGATCTCAAAAACAGAAAGATCTTCTTCTCCGCTACGTGCCAGTTCACAACAGCAACATGAAGAAGTCAATCCCCTCGATCAGGGCGCATCGTCCATGCACCTCCATCAGCAATCAACACGTGGCATCCCCGCGTACAGGTGCATCCTACATATGCGCGCATGAGCAGCCAGCTTGCAAAACTATAAATAGAGGGATCATTTCCTTCTTTGATATACACGGACCAACCTACGTGCACACATATCAACTTCTACAGCGAACAGACAGAGACTTCGCACCACCAGAGAGGCAGATACAGACACTCAACGTCTTTCTCCTCTCAGCAAGCTCCAGCATCCAGAGCAATCCAGACCTTCAGAGAACCGATAATCGTCGTCAGATCGTCAACGGAGTCAACGCATTACCACTCACTCTATCGGCACAAGGGACCCAGATTAAACAAAAGTGTACTTCTAGGACTACATCTAAGTCCTATATTGTGACACTGTTCTGTTTGTATTAAAATTTACAATCAAAGAATTTTAATGACAAACAAGATGGCGACTCTGCTGGGGACCTCTTTCTCCTCCAACGAGAAAGCTGTGTCGCAATCTGACGACGTGAAGGTGGGCTCCTCCCATAAGACACTGGTCGTATGCCTCAATCAACAGGCGTATGAGGAGTTCATATCTGAAGGCAGTACGAGTCCTTCGAAGCGGCTGCCGAAGCCGAAGAAGACCAGCCGAATCTGGGTACGCAAGGTCGACGCCTCGGGCACCACCATCGAAGGGGATGTGCCAATCCAGTCTTTCCTTCCTGCTGACGTCCTCAGCAACCAAGATGCGTCCGCTGGTGCAGCTCATCTCTCGGGGAAATGTGCGGCTAACCACGTTCCCAAGCCATCTCCCTCTCAGGCGAGGAAGATGCATCGACGGAGCAGGGACGCAGCCAATGCCCCGCGCATCACCTCTGATGCGCCACAGAAGATCTCTGTCTTTGACAGACTCACTCGCTGTAGTGGCAAGAAGAATTTGGATTCTGAGTACTACGCGCCCCAGCGGCCTGGTACAAAGAAGTCCAAGACAGCACGGGCCATGCGTCCCAAACGTGCTATGCCAGCAATAAGCCAGAAGCATGTGCTCACAATCATGTGTGCTGCTGATGGTAGGTTGTACAAGGTAGACTCGAGTGCTGCGGCGCCGAGAACGAGCCGACCTTCAAAGTCCTTGTCTCACTTGGGCACATCTACTGCATGCACAACCAAGTCGAGTAAGGCAAATCCAGTGGTCTTGAACTCCCATGCCTCCTCTGGTTGTGCGTTTGAGGTCCGTTCAAGTCACTCCAAATGTTGTGGTTCCCCCACTTCTGATCGGGATGCCTGTTTGGTATTAGATCAGGGGGCGCAGCACTCACTTGACCACCCCGGCGCTTGGCCTTGCCATGCATCTGAAGGGGGTACAAAGGTGGCACTCTCCTCCAACAATCTGCGTAACGTGATTACTCACAAGCGCCGATCAGAAGAGTTGACTGAGAAGCACGATGCACCTCTCACGGGGCATACTTTTGCTGTGGTCACCATTAACTGCTGTTGCAAAGCGACAGTCCCACCAAGGCAGTCGGTGTTCCAGCGGCTGCAATCATCGATACCCCTCCGACGTCGCCTCGAGAACAAGGTGTCAACAGAAGAGGAACCAATGGTTGCTTCATGCAACGTGATCTCCAACTCCTCGTCAGTCCGAAAGATGACTGGTGGTCTCTCTTCCTCGTCCAAAAGCCAGCCGAGGAAAACCAAGACAGCTGTCTCATCCTCCGGAGTGTTCGAAGGCACTCGAGCAAGAAAAAAGATCTTGGAGGAAGCTGGGGGTAGTCAGACCCTTGTCGAGCCTTCTTCCAAAGACGAGTGTGTCCAAAGCACACCTGGGGCAGATCCTCGAGGCGAAGTCAGCCTTCCAGAAGCCCCTGAAGACGAGGATATCCCCCAGAACATAGCTGGGGGTAGTCTAGCATCTGTGGACCCGAGTTCCGGAGACGAAGAGGCCCTTCAAGACGGAGCTGAGGGTAATTAGGCCCTTACAGATGCGCCTATGGTTAATGTTCTCCCGAACATAGCCGGGGGTAGCCCAGACGAATCTCCAGGAGAAGCAACTCCCCTACAAGGGAGTGAGGCCGAGAGTGAGGCCTTAACCCATCCATACACTCCCGGTCGTGTCATGACGGTAAACGTGACTGAGGCTGATGTCGAGTCTGATGTGCCGCCAACAGATCTCGTCCGGCACATAGATACTCTGGAAGGAGGACTCAAAACTCTCTCTGCCTCCATACAAACACTGACTCAAGCAGTGTTTGAAATACGGTCAGCTTTGACCAGGACACCTTCTACCGGTCCCGATCCAGGAGTCAATGGAGAGTCGAGTGTACCCCTTCAACGGGTATCCTCGGACGCAGATCGCCGCGAAGCACCTCGGACGTCGGAGCCCTCAAATTCTCAACATCCGGTGGTACCACCTTCCTCGACTCCTAGCTCCACGGAAGACGTGGTCAAGATGATCAGGGACATGCGCGAGCGCTTTGAGTCCAAGACGTGGTCAAGATGGGCATCCCCCAGCCTTATCCCCTCGGGTGGAACAAGGTGGTTTATCCTCCAAAGTATAAACCACAAACACTGACGCCGTACGACGGGAAGGACTCTCCTCGTCGCTACCTGACGTATTTCCAGTCTCAGATGGGACATCTTCCGAAGGAGGACGTGCTTCTTACCAGCATATTTGTTGGGGCACTGAAAGGAGTGGCGTACGACTGGTACTGCAGCCTTCCCGACAATTCAATATCTTCCTTCGACGACCTGATACGCCTCTTTCTCGACCGTTTCTACGACGGCGGGAAGGACATGATAATGGCGTCCCTTATAGAGATACGCCAGAAGGAGAAGGAAACAGTTCGAGTGTTCATCGAACGCTTCCGACACGCCTGCTTCAGACTGCCCCCGGGCATGCCAGAACATGCGCTTCTCTCCTCCTGCAGCATGAACATGCTGCCTGCAGTCAAGCTCTGGCTCAACTCTACTCCTCCCGACTGGAGCTCCTTGATCATTGAAGCAGAAGCCGCAGAGAAGAAGGCAGCCAACGCTCGTCTTCTGGGAGTCAGTTTCCCTGCCTTCGAGGACAAGGGAAAACGGCCTGCAACTAACAACCCCGGACGAGAAGCAAAGGGGAAGCAGGCATTGACTGTCAATGCCTCAAAAGGTGCATCAGCACCTACTCAAAAGCCTCCACTTGCACCAAGGCCGAAGGAGGTTTATTCGTTCAACGACGAAGACACCCTGCAGCTCTTTGAGATACTGAAGCAGGACGACAAGATCAAGCTTCTGGACCCTAAGCGTCCCGATGAGGTTGGGAAAGTGGACAACCCGAGGTACTGTCACTACCATCGGTTTGTCGGACACCCAACCAAGGACTACTATTTCCTCAAGAATTATATCCAGCGCATGATCAATGCGGATGTAATCTCCATCGACTACGAAGAGAAGACGGTGTCGGCCAACGTGGTGTCACTCCAGTTTGGCACCCTGCCGTCGACTACAACACAGGATGGCGTTGTCCCCATCCCTAAGGCGACAATGGAGGTGGTTAACTTACCACCAACCTGTGACAACGTGAGTGGACTCATCCCACTCACCATATCTCGGGGAGAGATCCTGTGGGTTCACCCCGATCTCATCTCCGAGGCGACTCAACCGGAGGTATGCCCTACCTCCAAGTCCAAAGGCAGGAAGATCAAGTCTTGCGGCATGGTCTCTTCTTCAGCGGAAGAGGCACTTCCTGTGCAGACGCGTTCACAACAGAACATCCAACCCGACGAAGCTGCCGTCGAGGTGGTGCCCCCGGGCACCGTCCCTGCTATCCAGGACGAGGGCCCGTCTAAGCCCTCAGCAGCCAATAAACAGAAGCAGATAGAGGCCCGCTTAGATAGGCCCCTGCGAAAAGAGAATGCCTCAGGGCTAGCCAAGCCCCACAACTTCGACATACTGGCGCAACTCGCCAGTACTCATGCCCGCTTATCTCTGTTCGATCTCCTCCGTCTTTCCAAAGACTCCCGAGAAGCTCTCTGTGAAGCTCTGAAGGATGTTGAATCCTTTCTCAGTCAGGTCAAGCAGCCGGAAGATCTCCCGACTGTGTGCAAGCACTGTCACTGTACAGAGGAGGTTATCTCCAATATAACCTTCACCCAACAGGACATGTTGCTCAAACACAATTGACACAACAGGTCCCTGTATTATACAGGGTACATCGGTTCAGTCAAGGTGAAGCGGATTCAGATCGATCCGGGGTCTTCCCTCAGCATCATCCCGAAGACGCTGCTCTCAACGCTGGGGATCCCAATGTACCGACTAACGCCCTCCAACACGACAATCTGTGGTTTCAACGCCAGCAAAAGCGAACCACTGGGCAAAATACGACTAAAGTGCCACATCGGTAACCCCAGAACCGAGGTCACTTGTTATGTCGTGGACGCTGAAGTCAACTACAACATCCTGTTGGGTCGCTCATGGCTGCACGAGTACATGGTGGTGCCATCCACGCTCCACCAATGTATGAAGTACGTGTCCACCAACAACGCATCCGTATGTTGTTCGCGGACATCGACCCCTTTAAAGGGATTGAAGCCTACTTCACCAATGCCGACTTATACAAGTCACCTGACGAGGAGGAGGCCAATGATGCTGATGACAAAGCAGAAATGACAGCAGATTCGGACATGGAGCCTGAGGTCACTTCCGATGTTCTTTTGAAGATCCGACTCAAAGGCAAACCGCCTCAGAAGTTGCCCCCCATGAGCATTAAGCTATCCGGGAAAGCACCAGCTGCTCCTGAAGCTCCCTTGAAGATGCGGCTCAAGGGAAAGCCACCTCAAACATCGGTTCCCCTTGTGGCAAAACTACAGGAGAAGGCGTCAGTCACCGGAGGCACAACGGATGCACCTCTGAAGGTGCATCTTAAGGGCAAGCCGCCGCCATCCCAGCCGCCAGAGAAGGCCCATGTATTCCTCTTCGACTCCCAGATCAACGCTGTGGTGGACCCTCCCGATCCTGCTCCAGTGCTTACAGATGAAGAGCTGGAGGAATATATCTCGGCCGATGTAGATGCCCCATCTCTCGACAATGTAATCCCACGGGATAAAATCTTGCATTTCATCAATAATAGAGTGTCTTTTAATTATTCTAGTCTTCTACATTGGAATGCCATGTATACATTAGATAACGCTCTATGATCGTTGCAAACACAAATAACGACCGTCCATCATATAAATCGAGTAGTTCCGTCCCAAGGGGTCTGTTACATAGTCCCACCACGGAGTCGAGACAAAGAATCCATCATCTTAAGCAAGATCGAGCGTCATCAAGACCTCCCGCCACTCGAGCCACAACCAGATGCCGGCAGAATGCAACTCTATCGGTACACGGACAAGGCAAAGTACCTCATCCAAAAGATGGGTTACGACCTAAAAAGCGACAAAGGCCTGAACTACGGCAAAGATCGACGTCTCCCTCTCCGACTTTCAACACCTAAAGGAAAGCCGCAGGACTACTACAACAAAACTCGACGGGGTGTAGGCTATGTCACACCGCCGTCAACTCCAGAGAGTTCAGACGTAGAGGAAGTTGAACATTCTCACTCGTCTGAAGTATCAACGTGGGATTCCGATACCAGTATCGAATCTGTCTTCAAGAGAGTGCTGTCAGCCAATATGACATCTGCACAATCTCAAGAAGAAGAAGGCGAAGACTAAACGCCGAAATTCTTCGAAGAAGAACCCTGGACTCATCGCCTGGGACAACAATGGGAGTTACGTTTCGAATTACGTGAACCTTCTACCGAGGATGAAGTCGAGCAGATCGACCTTGGGGATGGATCTTCTTCCAAACCCATCTTCGTCAGCAAAAGCCTAAAAGGAGAAGACCGAGAATCTTTAATCCAGCTGGCCAAAGAATATATCGGCGTCTTCGCCTGGAGCTACGAAGATATGCCGGGACATGATCCCCAGATTGTGATGCATAAGTTGAACATCTGGCCTGATGCCAAGCCTATCAAGCAACAACAGCGGCGCTTCCGTCCGGACATCATGAACGCCATCGATCAGGAGGTAGAGAAACTCTTGACTAGCGGCTTCATCCGTGAAGAGCAACACCCAGATTGGGTAGCCACCGTCGTCCCCGTCACCAAGAAGAATGGGAAGATATGAGTCTGTATCGACTTCAGAGACCTCAACTCTGCTTGCCCGAAGGACGAATACCTGCTTCCAATCATCGACGTGATGATCGACAACACATGTGGCTTCGAGCGCATGTCTTTCATGGACGGGTATTTGGGCTACAACCAGATCAAGATGTTCCTCGATGACGCAAAACATACGTCATTCAGGACTCCAAAGGGTGTTTTCTGCTACACAGTGATGCCCTTCGGCTTGAAGAATGCTGGTGCGACATACCAATGTGCCATGAGCACCATTTTCTGTCAACACCTTCGCAAGACAGTCGAATGCTATGTTGACGACATCGCAGGCAAGAGCCGTCTCAAAGGAGATCACCTGCAAGACCTCAAGACAGTCTTCGACCTCATGCGGGCGCATCAACTCAAGATGAACCCCGCTAAATCCTTCCTTGGGGTTTCGAGCGAAAAGTCCTTGGGCTTCATCATCATGGCGAAAGGCATTCATGTCGATCCCGAGAAGACCAAAGCCATTCTTGATATGGACCCTCCGAAGAATCTTCGAGAACTGCGAGGCCTACAAGGACGTCTGGCATACATCCGGAGGTTCATAGCAAACCTTTTCGGCAAATGTCAACCCTTCACCCAGCTCATGAAGAAGGGAGTCTCTTACGTCTGGACAGAGGAATGCCAAAAGGCTTTCGACGACATCAGAGCCTACCTGACGAGCCCTCCAGTACTGGTGGCACCCGTCGTGGGCAAACCATTCCTACTTTACGTCCGTGCCATAGATCATTCCTTTGGTGCCCTACTAGGTCAGAACAACGACACAGGCTATGAGCAAGCAATCTACTACCACAGCCGAACTCTGAACGGGGCCAAACATCGGTACAACCCCGTTCAAAAGGAGTGCTTGGCTCTGGTATTTGCCATCCAAAAGACTCGTCATTATGTCTCGGGCTAGACAATTCATGTCATTTCCCGAGTCAATCCGCTCAGAGTCCTCATGACGAAGCCAGGATCACTGAACTCCCGGCTAGCCACATGGGCGATCTTGCTAACACCATACAACATGGTGTTCGTTCCACAGAAGGCTGTTAAGGGTCAAGCCCTGGCCGACTTCTTAGCTGCACACCCCATCCCAGAGTCCTCAAGACTCTATGAAGAAATCCCGGATGAGGTCCAAGAATCAAATATCACCGAAGAAGGCTCCGTCTGGTGGATGTTTTTCGATGGCGCTTTAAGAACAGGCCCCAAAGGCTAAATCGTCATAGGAGTGGGGGTGGTATTAGTCACCCCCGATCAGCTGGTCATCCAGCATGCTTACTCCCTTTCAACGCCGTGCTCCAACAATGTTGCTGAGTACAACGCGCTCATTCTGGGACTCCAGCTGGCACAACAGCTGGGGGTGAATCATCTGGAAGCCTACGGCGACTCAAAGCTCGTCGTAAATCAGATCAGAGGGCAATACGAGGTTCGCCATAAAGATTTGATTCCCTACCATAAAGTTGCATTGAACATCATTTCAACCTTTACCGGGTTCTTCATCGAACACGTACCTCGTCTACAAAATCTAGAGGCTGATGCTCTGGCTGGCCTCGCAGCCTCTTTGGCGGCACCCCTTAGAACTCAATACTACGTCACGGTAGTGGGTCGAGACTTGGTCTACCCTAAAAACAACCTGCGCTCACAAGTGGCTCACGCCATGTCAACGGGTGCCGGTGTTAACGTCCGAGATTGGAGATTTCCGTTCATCGACTTTGCTGTCTACGAAATTCTTTCGGAGGACCCGAAAGAAGCCGTCTCAGTCAGAAGGCGCTCTCTTCTGTTCTACTATGATACAGCCACTAAAATTCTGTACCGATGCTCCTACGATGGAATTCTCCTTCGATGTTTGTCCAACGAAGAAGCAGCCGAAGCTCTTCGGGAAGCTCATGATGGAACCTACGGGGCCCATCAACCTGGTCCTAAGTTGCAGATCGACTGTGACGCATGGGCTACTACTGGCCAACCATGGCCGCTGACGCTGTTGAATATGCTAAGAAGTGCCATGCGTGCCAGCTTTACGCAGGCTTCATTCATACACCGTCCGAACCACTACATCCTACAGTCGCCTCCTGGCCCTTCGAAGCTTGGGGAATGGACATTGTGGGACCGATCATCCCCCTTCATCGAGAGGACACCGCTTCATCCTAGCAATCACCGACTACTTCTCCAAATGGGCAGAAGTAGTTCCATTGGCAGAAGTGAAAAGCTCCAGGGTGATCAGTGGTGTGCTGTCGCAGGCACCCAAAAATAAAACCTTACTCTTAAAATTATACGTAGTAGAGAGAGTAAGGATCGATCCCACGGAGAGTAATTAGTATAAATCTTATGCTATGTGAACAAGGATTGGAGGAGGGAGTTTTGAAAAGAAAATTTAAGAAGAGCAAAAGCAATTAAAGTATTAAAATCAATCAAGGAATAAATATTGGTCTCAGTGAACGTTCACCATTGGAAATCATATAATTGATCATTGATGCAAGCATAAATTAAATCATACTTTGAACATTTATCGTTGGAAGTATCTTCCTATCTCTCTTAGGCTTAGTTAATCAGATACAAGCGACCTAATTAACTTTACTTACTAAATAATCTAAGACAAGCGCTATAGATTTAATCTAGCAAGTTTTTAAAGAACAAAGAGATCGATAAAGCAAAATAATACAAGCACAAACGGTTGTATTTAATTTTGTCAAACATTTTTCTCCTAAGATATAATAAAACAAAGCAGTTTATTAAAGCTTGGTTGCTTCACAAATTAGAAATATCAAACTATTACGGATTTGATATCTAATTTAGCGGTAGATCGAAATGAATAATAAACTAGTAGGCCTCCTAGTAATTAAACAAAACAATCATAAAAGTTGGCATAGAAAAACATTCAATATTCAAAGTATAACTCAAATATATAAAGCAATTTAGATCTCACAATTTTATTGATTCCAAGGCTTTCGTACACTTCGACCAACAAGACTTCTAGCCGCACATGTTCTTCAAAACTTGAAAAAAAAAGTTGGAGAAAGAGAAGAAGAGTTGTGTTGTGTGTTTCTTCTCATGATTTCTACCCCCTTTTATACACCATAAATTAGTTGTGTCAAGCCCACAATATCTTCCCATATATCCTCTAAAAGTTACAACTTCTCAAACCAAATAGAATAAGTCCTAGAATAAGTAGGAACATGGTTATTTTGGTTCCTATTTTTGTTCACAGCATCTTTGACCCAACTTCAAGTCTGTTTTCGTCCATGATGCAACTTGATTTGCAAAAAACACAAAATATGAAAGTTGTAGCCCTCTGTCTTAGCTTTCCGAATCATTTTGAAGGACCTCAATTGCTATTCGGATGATTATGCTAATTTTGGTGAAAGGTGTCAAAACTGTCCAGAATTGTATTTTAGCTCCATTTTGCACAAAGTGTCTCCAAATTCATCCTACAGCAAAATATAAATATAATGAGTACCTATAGTCATAAAATGAGCATAAAATGATGAACATTAAGGGATAAAAATATAACATTTTAGGTTCTCATCAAATACCCCCACACTTAACTTTTGTTCGTCCTCGGACAAAACTCTTATTTATTTATTTTCAAAACAAAAATCAAGGTTGTAATGTCATAAATAAAGAATAACCACGCTCTTCAAAACTCATAACATATCATGAAAACATATTCTTAAACAACTTCTAATTACTTAGTAAGTAATTTTATTTGAAGGTAGAGTAAACTAAATTGGTAGACCCTCACAGGAATAAACACTCAACTCTTATATATTTGAAGGGTATGTGTTTCGCTCAAATTCATTCCAAAAAAAATGATCTACCATAAGCTTGCATATCTTCTCATTCTCCACCACTTGGATCACATGCATAACACAAATCATAAGGACTTTTTATGGGTTGTAGCGGGGCTTAGGATTAAGGTAGGATATATTTTGTGAGTGTAGCTCAAAAGCCATTAAAACTAGTGGAGCAAAAATGATTTAACTCAAGCTCACATATATAAAATATATGAAACTAATCACCCCTTTTAGCTTCTTCAAATTAACCTTAAAGCATTCAACATACCCCTTTATTGGAATTGGAGAAAGAATTATGAAAATGAATATCAAAAGTAAATTCCTCCATCACTTTCTTTCTTTCTTTTTTTAATTTTCTCATCATCTTTTTTTATTATTTTCTCTTTTTTTCATCTTTTTTTGTTTTTTTTATAATGGAACTCAAGAATTTGTGAATAAAATATGTAGCCAAACTAGAAATTCAAATACCTCCATACTTATTTTTATACACCCATACATATCATAATGCTCCACTAGTTTTCTGGCCTGGGTAAGGATTTTTTTTTTAGGTTAAAGCTTGTAATATGGGTTCACAAAAATAGAAGCAATAAGGCTCAAAAGGGTTTCAACCAAAGGAAAAATAACTTCAGGGAAGGCTATTTGGCTTATGTAGCGTATAACAAAGATGGCCTTAATCATGTTCATGTATGCATGTGTCGATGTGACCTTGAAGAGAATCTAAGCAAGTTCTAGAGAAACAAATCTATGGAAGAATATCTCTCATCAAAGAAAATAGTGAGACTGAAGTGTCAGTCTAAAGGCGCAAAATCTCACCGGCTTTTGTCTGCCAAATTTAGTCAAAACCATCCTCAAGAAAAATAACTATACTAATTAATTCTAAGTTGAAAAGAGTATTTACTCAATCATGTTATGAATTTTTTTAAACTTAGTTAAATCTTCCTCATGACATACACAACCAAAAATTATTGAAAAACAAAACCTTTTTTTTTGAAAATAAAATAAAAAAAACTTTATTGAAAACCACAAAAACATAAAAAATAAAAACTCTTTTTTTTTTGAAACATAAAAAAAACTGAAACTGCTTAAAGTTATTAAATCCCCTCCCCCACATTTAAACTGACATTGTCCCAATGTAAGGCTAAATGCAAAGAAAAGACAAAAATAAACAACAACAAAAAAATTGCAAGAATAAGAACAAACTCCCCTTAGGTTGCTTATGTTTATAGTCGTGGATGTGCCGTCCTTCAATTGGTATCAGTTGGATCCTCAAGGTTCAATTCATCCACATTCTCCACTTTGAAACCTTCATAGAAAAGCTTGAGCCTTTGGCCATTTACCTTGAACACTTTAGATGTTGCTAAACTTTGAATTTCAACTGCACCATGATTAAAAACATTAGTAACAACAAAAGGACCAATCCAACGAGAACGTAATTTACCCGGAAACAGACGAAGTCGTGACTGGTATAAAAGGACTTTTTGACCAACTTGAAACTCTTTCCTAGAGATCATCTTGTCATGAAAAGCTTTAGTTTTCTCTTTGTAAATTTGAGCATTCTCATAGGTGTCATTGCGAATTTCCTCCAGCTCTTGTAGTTGTAACTTTCTATGTTTTCCATTTTCATATGCCTTCATATTGAGACTCTTGATAGCCCAATAAGCCTTGTGTTTTAACTCAACAGGAAGATGGCACGGTTTCCCAAACACCAACCGGTATGGTGACATACCGATAGGTGTCTTATAAGCAGTTCTATACGCCCACAAAGCATCATCCAAGCGCAAACTCCAATCTTTTCTACTCGGATTGACCGTCTTCTCAATGATGGACTTAATCTCTCTATTTGATACCTCCGCTTGCCCACTCGTTTGTGGATGGTAGACAGTTGACACCTTGTGGGTCACATGGTACTTTTTCAGCAAAGACTCGACGGTTCGATTGCAAAAGTGAGTACCTCGATCACTTATTAAGGCTCTCAGAATCCCAAACCTGGAGAATATGTTGGACTTGATAAAATCTGAAACAACTTTAGAATCTTTAGTCCTGGTAGCTTTAGCTTCTATCCGCTTTGATACGTAATCAACAGCAAGCAAAATATAAACATAACCAAAGGATACAAGGAACGGTCCCATAAAATCGATGCCCCAAACATCAAAAATTTCACAAAATAATATAAGATGTTGTGGCATTTCATTCCTTTGAGATATATTACCTGTCTTTTGGCAATTATTACATGTTTTACAGAAAGAATATGAATCACGAAATAAAGATGGCCAATAGAAACCACATTCTAATACTTTTCTTGCCGTCCTCTTAGCTCCAAAATGTCCTCCACATGCATAAGAATGACAAAAGGTGAGAATTGAAATAATTTCATTTTCATGTACGTACCTTCTTATTATTTGATCTGCACAATGCTTCCACAGGTATGGGTCATCCCACACATACTATTTGGCATCACTTTTAAGCTTATCTCTTTGAGCCTTTGACAAACCATGAGGAAACATATTAGTAACCAAATAATTTACAATATTTGCATACCAGGGTAATGTCACAGTTGCAGCAAACAATTGCTCATCGGGGAACGTTTCTTGCAGACGAAGTTCATCCTCCATATGAACTAAACGACTTAAATGATCTGCAACATGATTTTCTTTTCCTTTTTTATCTTTAATCTCCAAATCAAATTCACTCAAGAGAAGTATCCATCGGATTAACCTTGGTTTTGCCTCTTTCTTCGTCATCAAATAACGAAGAGCTGCATGATCAGAATAGACAATAATTTTAGTACCAAGCAAATAAGATCTAATTTTTTCTAAAGCAAAAACAACAGCTAAAAGTTCTTTTTCAGTAGTAGAGTAATTTCTCTGAGCATCATTCAATGTTCTTGAAGCATAATAAATTGCGTGAGATGCTCCTCCCATCCTTTGACCCAATACAACGCCGACTGCATAATCACTTGCATCACATATTACCTCAAAAAGTACGTTCCAGTCAGGGAGCTGGATAACTGTGGTAGAAGTCAATAGTTTCTTTAGTGTATCAAATGCCTTTTTACATGCCTCATCGAATTCAAATGCCACATCCCTTTGTAGCAACTTGCACAAGGGTAACGCTATTTTGGAGAATTCTTTGATGAATCTTCGATAAAAACCTACATGTCCAAGAAAAGAACGAACTTCCCGCACACTAGTAGGATAAGGTAAAGATTGAATAATATCAATTTTGGCTTTATCTACCTCAATTCCCTTAGATGAAACAATATGACCCAAAACTATACCTTGTTCAACCATAAAATGACATTTTTCTGAGTTTAACACAAGATTAGTTTCTACACATCTTTGGAGAATAAGTGTAAGGTTATGCAAGCATTTATCAAAAGAGTCTCCATAAACTGTGAAATCATCCATAAATACTTCTATAATATGCTCAACATATTCTGAAAAAATGCTAACCATACACCTTTGGAAAGTGGCCGGGGCATTGCAAAGACCAAATGGCATGCGACGATATGCAAAAGTTCCAAACGGACAAGTAAAAGTTGTCTTTTTTTGATCTTCCGAAGCAATTAGAATTTGAAAATAACCTGAATAACCATCAAGAAAACAATAGTAAGTATGACCAGCTAACCTTTCAAGCATTTGATCAATAAAAGGTAATGGAAAGTGGTCCTTGCGAGTTTCAGCATTTAATTTTCTATAATCTATACAAACCCGCCACCCATTCTGGACACGAGTGGGAACTAGTTCATCATTTTGATTCTTTACGACAGTTATTCCGGTCTTTTTAGGAACCACTTGCACCGGACTAACCCACTGGCTATCTGAAATAGGATAGATCACTCCAACATCAAGAAGTTTTAGGATCTCCTTTTTTACTACCTCCATCATGGGTGGGTTTAATCGTCTTTGCGATTGTCGGGATGGTTTTGCTTCTTCCTCAAGTAAGATGCGATGCATGTATGTAGACGGACTAATTCCTTTTATATCAGCAATTGTCCAACCGATAGCCGTCTTGTGCTCCTTAAGGACATGTACAAGCTTTTCTTCTTGTGTTGTACTAAGTTTATTAGAGATGATCACTGGTAATGTTCCTCCATCTCCAAGAAAAACATACTTGAGGTGACTAGGAAGAGGCTTCAAGTCTGGAACAGGGGCCTGCAAAATAGAGGGTGAAGGCCTCTTGTTAGAAATTGATAAGGAAATAGAAGGAAAGTTACCTGACAGTTGTACTTTTGGATAGTCATTCAATGATGCAATAGTTTCCTACAAATTAGTACTCAGAGCTAACCCCTTATGCTCTTTTTCGAGATGCTCACTAATCGCAACTTCTAATTCATCTTTGCCATCAAGTTCAAAAACATCCTGTGCTAAAGAAACAACCACATCAATAGAATAAACAATATTATCATCATCAGGATATTTCATGGCATCATAAATATTAAATTTAATAATTTCACCATCAAATTCCAAAGTAAGTATGCCACTATGCACATCTATCTTAGTCTTGGATGTCTTTAAAAATGGTCTTCCTAACAAAATAGGAGCAGTTTGATCACCATTTTCCATATCAAGCACATAAAAATCAGCAGGAAAAACCAAATTATCAATTTGTACAAGAACATCCTCAATTAATCCCTTGGGATAGGCATTAGATCTATCAGCCAAATGAATTACAACACCAGTTTTATTCAGAGGTCCAAGATTTAGAGATTCATATATAGAATATGGCATGACGTTGATTGAAGCTCCTAAATCTAACATGGCTTTCTCATATTTATTGTTACCTATCTTACAAGGGATAGTAAACATTCCTGGGTCTTTGCATTTCGTAGGGAGTTTTCTTTGAATTACTGCAGAAACACTCTCCCCTACTTTCACTTTTTCACATCCTTTAAGTTTTTGTTTCCTTTTTATTGTACACAATTCTTTTAAAAATTTAGCATAACGAGGTACTTGTTTGATAGCATCTAAAAGTGGAATATTTACCTCACATTTACGAAAAGTCTTATATAACTCATTATTTTGTTCAATTTTTCTAGATTCTGCTAAAGCTTGAGGAAAAGGAGGTACTGGTTTATAATCAGAAAGAGGTGTAAACTTACAATTGGGTACCTCATCATCGCTGGGAAAGTTCGTGTCTGCAACGGTTGTTTTCTCTTCCTCTTGTTTTGACGATGTAGGTGCTTCTTTTACTTGAATGTCAACCTCTTTACCACTTCTCAAAACGATTGCACTTGTATTTTCTTTCGGATTTATTATCGCTTGAGATGGTAGCTTCCCTGAACTTCGTGCCTCCAGCTTATTAATTGCTGTAGCCATTTGGCTCATTTGATTGTCCAAGCTTTGAATACTGGCCCTTGTCTCCTGAATACTGGCCCTTGTCTCCTGTTGAAATTGTAAATTATTAGTGGCAAGAGACTTAACAATATCTTCTAAAGACATACCAGAGTTAGATGTTTGGCCCGATTGTTTTTTATGGGGATATGGTTGCTTGTACTATTGGTAACTTGGCCGATTTTGATTGACGGGATGATTTGATTGTGGATTTCCATAGTTGAAATTGGGATGATCTCTCCATCCTGGATTGTATGTGTTTGAGTAGGGATCATACTTCCTTTGTGGTTGTCCAGGAAAACTACCTACCACATTCACTTGCTCATTGGGCTCCTCTTGAAGAGTTGGGCACATGTCAGTTGGATGCCCCGTTATTGAACATATCCCACAAGCTTTCGCCGTTTGTATGTTACCTACAGCCATTTGACGAACAAGAGAAGTTAAACTAGCAATTTGTTGTTCTAGGGAAGAAATATTTACCTCGTTGGCGTGTTTAGATGGAAGATCTAGCCTAGTGCCAAATTGTTGAGAATTTGCCGCCATATTTGCAATTAAATTTCTTGCGGCCTCAGGAGTTTTATCTACCAAAGCTCCTCCACTAGCAGCATCTATCATGCTTCTATCATTTGATAGAAGGCCTTCATAGAAGTATTGAATAAGTAGTTGCTCACTAATTTGATGATGGGGACAACTTGTACATAATTTTTTGAAACGTTCCCAGTACTCGTGGAGAGATTCTGTATTGTGTTGCCTTACCCCACAAATTTCTTTTCGGATATTGGCCGCCCTTGAAGCTGGAAAGTACTTTTCTAGGAACAATCTTTTCATCTCATTCCATATGACAACACTTCCGGAGGGTAGGTAGTAGAGCCAATCCTTAGCCGCATCCTTTAATGAAAATGAAAAGGCTCTTAATTTAATTTGCTCTTCAGTCACCCCCGTTGGCTTCATACTTGTGCAAACCACATGAAGCTCCTTTAGATGCTTGTGAGGGTCTTCACCTGCAAGACCATGAAAAGTTGGCAATAAATGTATAAGTCCAGATTTTAATTCAAAAGTAGTAGTAGCATCTAAAGTAGGAAACATTATGCATAAAGGGTGTTGATTCAAATCTGGGGCAGCGAGTTCTTTCAAAGTTCTATTTGCAGCCATGACTCCTTCTTCAGGATTAGAATTGCAAGAGAATACGAAATCCGGAGCGAGGTTGTTCTCGTTAGATTCTCTTTGAGTTTCCTTCCTTAAGCTGCGCAAAGTTCTTTCTATTTCTGGATCGGTCTGAAAATCACCTTGATTAGAAGATCGAGTCACAACCATAAACAATAAAGAACAATATGAAAAGCAATTCAATTTTTTTTTTAGAATGATAACTAATAATTTTTTTTTGTAAATGAATAAAAATATAATTAATTATAAAAAAAAATAAAGATCACAAAAAGCACAAAAATTAACTAAGATTACTCCCCGGCAACGGCGCCAAAATTTGGTGTGCTGTCGCAGGCACCCAAAAATAAAACCTTACTCTTAAAATTATACGTAGTAGAGAGAGTAAGGATCGATCCCACGGAGAGTAATTAGTATAAATCTTATGCTATGTGAACAAGGATTGGAGGAGGGAGTTTTGAAAAGAAAATTTAAGAAGAGCAAAAGCAATTAAAGTATTAAAATCAATCAAGGAACAAATATTGGTCTCAGTGAACGTTCACCATTGGAAATCATAAAATTGATCATTGATGCAAGCATAAATTAAATCATACTTTGAACATTTACCGTTGGAAGTATCTTCCTATCTCTTTTAGGCTTAGTTAATCAGATACAAGCGACCTAATTAACTTTACTTACTAAATAATCTAAGACAAGCGCTATAGATTTAATCTAGCAAGTTTTTAAAGAACAAAGAGATCGATAAAGCAAAATAATACAAGCACAAGTGGTTGCATTTAATTTTGTCAAACGTTTTTCTCCTAAGATCTAATAAAACAAAGCAGTTTATTAAAGCTTGGTTGCTTCACAAATTAGAAATATCAAACTATTACAGATTTGATATCTAATTTAGCGGTAGATCAAAATGAATAATAAACTAGTAGGCCTCCTAGTAATTAAACAAAACAATCATAAAAGTTGGCATAAAAAAACATTCAATATTCAAAGTATAACTCAAATATATAAAGCAATTTAGATCTCACAATTTTATTGATTCCAAGGCTTTCGTACACTTCGACCAACAAGACTTCTAGCCGCACATGTTCTTCAAAACTTGAAAAGAAAAGTTGGAGAAAGAGAAGAAGAGTTGTATTGTGTGTTTCTTCTCATGATTTCTACCCCCTTTTATACACCATAAATTAGTTGTGTCAAGCCCACAATATCTCCCCACATATCCTCTAAAAGTTACAACTTCTCAAACCAAATAGAATAAGTCCTAGAATAAGTAGGAACATGGTTATTTTGGTTCCTATTTTTGTTCACGGCATCTTTGACCCAACTTCAAGTCTGTTTTCGTCCATGATGCAGCTTGATTTGCGAAAAACACAAAATATGAAAGTTGTAGCCCTCTGTCTTAACTTTCCGAATCATTTTGAAGGACCTCAATTGCTATTCGGATGAGAAAGTTATGCTCTTTTGGTGAAAGGTGTCAAAACTGTCCAGAATTGTATTTTAGCTCCATTTTGTACAAAGTGTCTCCAAATTCATCCTACAGCAAAATATAAATATAATGAGTACCTATAGTCATAAAATGAGCATAAAATGATGAACATTAAGGGATAAAAATATAACATTTTACGTTCTCATCAATCAGCTTCATCAAGCACCACGTCATCTACCGTTTCGGGGTACCCCGGAGGATCATCCACGATAATGGTTCTCAGTTCTTCAGCCATGTTTTCAGCCGATTCTGTGACAAGAATTGCATTCAAAACGTGGCATCAACCGCCTACAATCCGGCAGCAAACGGATTAGTAGAGGCGTTTAACAAAACTATCGTCAGGCTACTCAAAAAGGTCGTGTCATCTAACAAACGCGACTGGGACGAAAAGCTCGGCGAATGTCTTTGGGCCTATCGTACAACGGTACGGACCCCGACAGGCAACACACCATTCTCCTTAGTCTACGGGAGCAAAGCGGTACTGGCTCTCAAGATTCAGATACCCTCACTCCGTGTAGCAATCACAAACCAACTCACAGAAGAAGACAATCAACGTCGTCATCTGCGAGAACTGGAGGCACTTGACGAAAAGCGTCTTCTAGCTCAACAACGCATCGAACTCTACTAAGCCCGTATATCACAGGCTTTCAACAAGAAGGTCAAGCAGAGGACTTTCTAAGTTGGCGACCTAGTTCTGGCAGTCAGGAGGCCGATGGTGTTGACTCACAAAACACCAGAAAAGTTCGAGCCCAAATGGGAAGGACCTTTCATCATTGAGATGGTATACTCAAACGGTGCTTACCGTCTCGCCAAACCCAATGGGGACTTGTTCATGATGCCCATCAACGGCAAGTTCCTAAAGCAGTACTACTCTTGACATCTTTCAGATATGTGCTTCCACCAGGGGATCTGTGGACCCAATCATCAGGACTCACAGACAATTCCCTTCCACAAAATTATACGCTTCTGGAACCCAGCTGTTCCGTGGCATCCTCCAGTAGAAGAACAACCACGTCTATATCACCTCTGAGTTGTTCTCCTACGCCCTACAAGGCAGAATCTTACACCCCGTAAGATTACGCTATCCTTCGTGTTTACTACGTCCACATTACCTCTGAGTAAACATCCCGTACAGACAACCCCCGCGTTGCCGTACATCGATCGCAGAACTTCCACGTCCACATTACCTCTGAGTAGTTCCGTACATCTCCTAGAGTCATTTCTACCACGTCCATAACACCTCTGAGAAGGAAGATTCTATCATTCGAACCCCATATTTGCCACATCCATATTACCTCTGAGCAAATACATTGGGTCCTTCAAACTTATTATTTGTATCTAAAACCAAGGTACGCAAAAGATAATAGGTCCACACAAATCATCAAAGTTCATGACAAGCAAAAATGAACACATCACAAAAAATGGTGTACTTCTTTATTTCTAGAAAAAAAGAGGGTAAAGGATTACACTATCCCCAGCAAGAGTTGCAAAAAAAATACAAAAAAGTAGAGACTACAAGCCCTAAATATCTCCATGGTTGGCGAAAAGCTCTGTAATTCGGCGTTTCAAATCTGCCGCCCGAGTCTCCATAGTCACCAAGACTCGACGTTCAGCTTCTTGACGCATCGCTTCAACAGCCTCAGCAGAAGTTTCATTCTCGTGCTTCTCATCAAGCTGTTGTCTCTGCTGAGCCAGGGAAAGAGCTCGGAGAGTGAAAGCTGCTTCCTCCTTCTTGAATGCTACGTGTTCAGCCTGGACACGTTCAGCGTCCAATAGGAGTGGGGCCTGCTGGTCCTCAAGGCAGCGCATCTGCGCGTCAATCTCCGCGATATTAGCGCCCTGACGGTCATACGCCTCTATTACCATGCTTCTTATTCAAAGTATTCCAAAACTTATCCAAAAGTTTTGAAAACTTTGAAGGGGGTCTTATAGAAGCATGGAATTTCAGAACCAGAAAGTCTATGCGCCAGACTACATGCGCCAAAGCTTGGACAAAGTGCTTCACAGCAAAAAGCAACAAATATAGACATTGAAAGAGGACTTTTTATTTAACATATAAAAGTCTATTACATGTCTAAGAAAGACTGTACAAAAGAGAATTTCTACAAAGAAAAGATCCTAAGTCTACAGCCAGCAATCAATATGCGCACTAGTCCAGGTGCATCCCAACATGCGCCCTCAGCCAGGCGCATCCCACCATGCGTCCTCAGCAAGGCGCATCCTTTTCAGCAGCTCAGTTATGTGCATCCTCAGTTATGTGCATCCCTTGGGCAGCTCGGTTATGTGCAACCCTTCAGCAGCCCAGTTATGTGCCATCCTTAAAGCCAGGCTCACCTGGCCGAGCAGGACGAGGGTGGCAATTAACCCCCCATCCAAAAGCCAAAGGAAGAGAAGAGCACCGCAATCGACCCGCGGCTAAAGGAGCAGCGTCCAACCAGAATGGGCAACACCCACGCAGAGAAGGAGCTCGCCAAAGCTCGAGGAAGACGGTCAGGGCACCGCAATTCCGATCTACGGCTCTTCCTGCACAACGAAGACGAGGCCCGGGCATCCCTATCTTTGGATGCAACATGTACCTTCCTCCTGCCTCGGAAGCCCTCGACTTCGACTTTTGGATGTAACAGTCACCTTCAAGTACATCAATGAAGACATTGCGTCGCATCTTCACCCTCAGGAGCATCTCATCAACAGAATGCATTCGAGTAAACGAATTTATGTCGGAAGGATGTGAGAGAACGAAAAGAAAACCCTCTCTCCATGCCACTATTTATAGGCCGGACAGATCAAACCCATGCGCCAAGTGGATGGCTCTCCGAATTCCGTGCAATGAATTTGCATTAAATGGATGAACCGGACGCTTCGAATTCAGCCAAGTCAAAACGGCTATTTAAAGCACCCGAAGAACGTAACAGTTGCACCATCAAAGACGTCTCACGAAGCGGATGCGCCGGCCAGACTATGCATCACACAGATGCGCCCTTTAACATCAAGCGAATCCAACAGACGCGCCCTTCAGTACCAAGAGCATCACAGGGGATGTGCCCCCATGCGTCCCCATACGCCTAGTGGAACGCCAACCGATGCGCCCACTCAGCTGTCTATCGAATGTCACAAACATTAAATACTGAACTGACAAAGTTGGCAGCACGCCTCCCGAAGTCTGAACAGTCGGCAGCTTTTTCAGAAGACGAAGCATCGCCAACGTCAGCATTATTATTACTCCCCTCCGACGGCTACTGCTATGTGGCCACCCAACCATCTCGTATGCGCCTCCGCGGCCATGCACCCAAAAACTACATACGCCTCAAAAGCTGTGCGTCTCAGACTTTTCACTGATCCTTAAAGATAGAAGGAAAGTCACTGATACAACTCTACATGCGCCTCAAAAGCCATACGCCCCAAACTTCTCCCTGATCCCAAAAGACAGGAGTAAAGTCACTACTGAAGCTCTGCATGCGCCTCAAAAGCTATGCGCCCAGAATGGTTCGTGACTCCTAAAGGTTACGAGCCAAAGTCTCCTCATGCGCCCAATCCTAGGCGCATCCTACCAGATCATTCCCCCCACCAAACCCGAGATCTCCGAGCCATGGGTCGGTAACACATGTCCTTTGACTCAACTCATCCAAGATCTCAACAACAGAAAGATCTTCTTCTCTGCTATGTGCTAGTTCACAACAGCAACATGAAGAAGTCAATCCCCTCGATCAGGGCGTATCGTTCATGCGCCTCTATCAGCAATCAACATGTGGCATCCCCGCATATAGGCGCATCCTACATATGCGTACATAAGCAGCCAACCTGCAAAACTATAAATAAAGGGATCATTTCCTTCTTTGATATACACGGACCAACCTACGTGCACACATATCAACTTCTACAGCGAACTGACAGAGACTTCGCACCACCAGAGAGGCAGATACAGACACTCATCGTCTTCCTCCTCTCAGCAAGCTCCAGCACCCAGAGCAATCCAGACCTTCAGAGAACCGATAACCGTCGTCAGATCGTCAACGGAGTCAACGTATTACCACTCACTCCATCGGCATAAGGGACCCAGATTAAACAAAAGTGTACTTCTAGGACTACGTCTAAGTCCTATATTGTGACACTATGCTATTTGTATTGAAATTTACAATCAAAGAATTTTAATGGCAAACAGGGTGGTCCTCATCCCTCTGGCGACAATAGAGATTGTTAATCTTCTACCTCCCCGAGATCAGGCTGCTGGTCTAGTGCCCCTCACCATATTACGAGGGGAGGTCATGTGGATCCATCTAGACCTGGTATCGGAAGTGACTCGGCCCATATCGTCTTCTATCTCTAAGAAAAAGAATAGAAAAATCAGATCATGCCGCACAATCTCGGCAGACATCGAAGAAGCTACAGCCGTCGTCACGCGGTCTGGGGCGCAATCCCAACCTGTGGTTGACAATCCAGCTGAAGATCATCAACCAACTACAACTGATGCTCTGGGACCGGCTCAGCCTCCGACGACCAATAAGCTTAGGCCGAGGGAGACTCGCTTTGACAAATCCCTCCGAAAAGAGGCAGCCCAAGGGTTGGAGAGGTCCTACAACTTCGACATCTTGGCATAATTGGCCAACACACTGGCTATGTTGTCATTATACGAGCTCCTGAGACTCTCCAAGGATGTTCGTACGGCTTTGAGCGATGCACTCCAAAACGTCGACGCATACCTGGCTCAAGTTAACCTCACGGGAGAAAACCTGCCTGCAGATCTCCAAGATAGCGCATGCATGGGAGCAATGCCCAACATCGTCTTCACTCTGCAGGACATGCTCATCAAAACTAATCTGCACGATCGTCCACTATACTATACTGGATACATCGGTAACGTAAAGGTGGATCGGATGCACATTGATCCTGACTCTTCCATAAGTATTATCCCGAAGGGTCTGCTACATCATCTCCGCATCCCAATGCATCGCCTGACGCCTACAAGCACCGCCATCAGCGGTTTCAATTCGGACAGGAGTTACCCTATTGGAAAGATTCGTTTGAAGTGTCAAATTGGCGACCTCCAATCCGAAGTCACCTGCTATGTCTTAGATGCAGACACTTCTTACAACATCCTCTTGGGGCGCACATTGATACACGATTATATGATCGTGCCTTCCATGCTGCACCAGTGCTTTAAATATGTCGACAAACACGGCTTCGTGAGGACGAAATTTGCTGATATCGATCCCTTCAAAGGGGTCAGAATTTACTACCCAGACTCCTGCCTGTACGAAAAATCGAAGAAGCATCTTGGTGAAGGAGATGTACAAGCTAGTACCGAGACAGCCACAGGATCAGAAGAGCCTCTGACGATCTACCTCCAAGCTCGCAAATCGGGCAGGTCTGTGCCCCTTACCGCCACTCTGCGTAAGGACGCAATCAGCCTCTCTGCACAAAAAGAGCAGATGATAATCCGGCTGCCAAGGTCTGGCCAAGTGCTAAGACCTACAACGGAGCCACTGACAATCAGGCTGCCGAGAACAGGCCAGCCGCAGATGGAGAAGCTCAATCCCTCCGACAAGTCGATGACGATACGCCTTCCTAAGAAGGGTCGTCACCCCGATGCAAGGTCTGACACTTCCAGCGAACCAGCCACTCCCCGTCCCATAACGAGTACCAAACTGGGGGTTACTAGTCTGCCAACAACTCCACGCTCAGCACCATCAGCTGAACCGCTGACGATCAAGCTCCCCAGGTCGTCCTCTCAGTCTTCATTCACACTGGGGTAGCCGAAGAGAAACCGGACCTAGCCAAGTATGTGGCTGCCTACCCTGATGTTCCCTCCGTAGATGATGTAATCCCCCTAGAAAAGATACCTTACTTCATCAATAAAGGGCTATCTTTGAACTACCTCGAGCTTAATAAGCTTTGTACAATGTACGCTATGGAACACGGTATAGGCACTCACCTACACACACAGGTGAAAAATATCTACACCACAATCCAGCTTACTCCAACAGTAGACGCTTATCGAATAATCGAGGGAGGGGACCATCCAATCATCTTCAGCCGGAAGGACGATCCGCATCCCTTCACCATTGAAGAAGTCGACGTTGGGTCGGATGCCGGGAGACTACCTTTGTATCTTTATAGCCCCCAATCTAAATATCTCATGCAGAAACAGGGGTATGATCTGAAAACGACACCGGGTTTGAACTACGGTACTGGACGACGATTACCTTTGAAGCCCCCGGTCCCGGCTGGCAAACCACGGGACTACTATAGCAAGACTCGATGTAGATTAGGGTATGTAACACCCACGACGACCCCTGAAAGTTCAGATGAAGAATGTGATTGGCATTCACATTCGACCGGGTCACCAACTTCTGACTCTGATACCAGCATCGGAGATGTATTCAGACAAGTCTTGTCAGTCAATATGGCATTCACCGACGCTTATGAAGAAGACGAAGACATCTCCAAAATCCTTGAGCTAGAGCCGTGGGCCCAGCAGTTGGATACACAATGGGAAAAGCGGTTCGAACTGAGGGAACCTCCTACTGAAGATGAGGTTATCCAGGTCGACCTCGGCAGCGAATCTTCTTCAAAACTAATCTTCGTCAGTAAAAGTTTAACAGACGAAGAACGAGAATCACTGTTGGAACTTGTCAAAGAATACATTGATGTGTTCGCATGGAGCTATGAAGACATGCCGGGGTTAAATCTCGATATTGCTCTTCACGAGCTCAACATTCGTTCGAACGCAAAGCCAGTCAAGCAACAACATCGACGCTTCCGCCCAGGCATCATGGATGCGATCGAAACTGAAGTCAACAAACTGATAGCCAGCAGCTTCATTCGTGAGGAACAACATCCGGATTGGGTCGCCAATATAGTACCCGTCCTCAAGAAGAATGGAAAGATTCAAAACTGCATCGACTTCCGCAATCTGAACGAGGCATGCCCCAAAGATGAATTCCCCCTCCCTATCATGGACATCATGATTGACAATACCTGCGGCTTTGAACGTATGTCATTCATGGATGGCTTCTCGGGGTACAACCAAATCAAGATGTCTCCTGACAACGAAAAGCACACATCATTCCGAACACCGATTGGCACGTATTGCTACACAGTCATGCCTTTCGGTTTAAAGAATGCTGGTGCCACATATCAAAGAGCCATGAGTATCATCTTCAGGGACCACTTACGCAAGACTATGGAGTGCTATATTGATGACATCGCCGTCAAGAGTCGTCGTAAGGGAGACCATCTGTAGGATCTGAGGACGGTATTCGACCTGATGCGAGCGCACAATTTAAAAATAAACCCTATGAAGTCCTTCCTGGGCGTATCCAGTAGGAAGTTCTTGGGTTTCATCATCACCGCCCAGGGTATCCATGTAGACCCTGAAAAGATAAAGGCGATTATGGAGATGGGTCCCTCGAGAAATCTCCGCAAACTCAGAGGCCTTCAAGGGAAGCTAGCATACATCAGGAGGTTCATTTCTAACCTCTCCGGGCGATGTCGGCCATTCGCCCACCTCATAAAGAAAGGCGTCTCGTTCGTATGGGACGAAGAAGGCCAGCGGGCCTTCGACAGCATCAAAGAATATTTGTCGAACCCTCCAGTCCTGGTGGCCCCGGTTGCTGGAAAACCATTTCTGATCTACGTATGAGCAATGGAACACTCCCTCGGAGCTCTGCTAGCACAAAATAATGATGCAGGCCATGAACAGGCCATATATTACCTCAGTCGAATGATGATTGGGCCAGAGCACCGATACACGCTGTGGAGAAGGAATGCCTCACCCTAGTGTTCGCCATTCAGAAGACACGGCACTATGTCACTGGACAAACGATACATGTGATCTCACGGGTCAACTCTCTCAGGGTCCTCATGACTAAACCAGGGGCACTCAGCGCTCGTCTCGCTACATGGGCAATATTGCTATCCCCCTACCATATGATCTTCGTCCCACAAAACGCGGTCAAAGGTCAAGCCCTGGCAGACTTTTTGGCTGCCCATCCGGGCTCGGAGTCATCCAGGATATATGAAGAGATCCCAGATGAGGTCGTCGACTCGCATGCAACCTCTCACGATGATATATAGCGAATGTTCTTCGACGACGCTTCGAGAACTGGACCTAAGGGCAACATCGTCGTCGGAGTTGGGGTGGTACTGGTTTTCCCTACCGGATTGGTGATCAACCGCACTTACTCCCTCATGGAGCCCTGCTCTAAAAATGTGGCCGAGTACAACGCTCTGGTCATTGGCCTCCATCTTGCAAGGGAGCTGGGGGTAGAATATCTTGAAGCATACGGCGATTCTCAGTTAATCGTCAATCAAATCCGGGGCTCATATGAAGTTCGCCACGAAGATATGATTCCTTATCACCAAATAGCAATCAACATCATCTCGTCGTTCGAGGGGTTCTTCATCGAAAACGTCCCCAGACTCTGAAATATCGAAGCCGATGCCTTAGCAGGTCTGGCCACTTCCCTAGCAGTGCCAAATCATACTCATCAATCGGTAGACGTAGTAGGCCATGAACTGGTCTGCCCCAAGAACAACGTTCAATTCATGTCGAGTTATTCCACTCAGACGATTGATAATGTCCCAATTTGAGACAACCATTCATTGACTTCGTCGTCTACGACATCCTGCCCGAGAACCCGAAGGAAGCCACCTCCATCAGACGCCGTTCTCTCAGATTCTTCTACGATACAGAGACGAAAATGCTGTAGCGACGGTCCTACGATGGATTATTGCTTCGGTGCCTGTCAAACGTAGAAGCCAAAAAGGCCGTACGAGAAGCGCATGACGGCGTCTGCGGGGCCCATCAGCCTGGTCCTAAATTGCAAGATCGTCTTCGTCGAATGGGCTACTACTGGCCCACGATGGTAGCAGATGCGATAGACTACGCAAGAAGGTGCAAAGCCTGCCAAGTCCATGCGGACTTCATTCACCAACCATCCGAATTTCTACATCCGACAGTGGCATCCTGGCCATTCGAAGCATGGGGGATGGACATCATCGGTCCGATTACTCCACCTTCCTCCCGGGGGCATCGCTTCATACTTGCGATCACGTATTACTTCTCCAAATAGGCAGAGGCTGTTCCATTCGCAGAAGTAAAGACTTCGAACGTGATCAGCTTCCTCAAGCATCACGTCATCTATCGCTTTAGACTGCCCCGAAGGATCATCCACGATAATGGTCCGCAGTTTGCAAGCCATGCTTTTTATCGGTTCTGCGACAAACATCATATCCAGAACATTGCTTCGACACCATACAACCAAGCAGCGAACGGGTTGGCAGAGGCATTCAACAAAACAATCATCAAACTCCTTAAAAAGTTTATCTCTTCCAACAAACGTGACTGGAACGAGAAGCTCGGTTAATATTTATGGGCGTACCGTACTACAATCCGAACAGCTACCGGAAACACACCATTCTCCCTGGTATACGGGAGTGAGGCAGTTCTCCCATTAGAGACTCAAATATCCTCGCTCCGCGTCGCCCTCACTTATCAATTGACGACGGATGATAACTACCGACGCCGACTACAAGAGTTGGAGGCCTTAGATGAAAAATACCTCATGGCTCAGCAAAGGATCGAGCTATATCAAGCACGCATCTCTGGAGCCTTCAACAAGAAGGTCAAAATCAGGACATTCCAAGTGGGCGATCTTGTTCTGGCAGTCCGGAGGCCGATGGTCATTACTCACAAGACCACCGGCAAGTTCCAGCCAAAATGGGAAGGTCCATTTATCATCGAGGCCGTATTCTCCAACGGTGCTTACCGCCTCGCCAAGAAAACAGAGACTTGCTCATGTTGCCCGTCATCGACAAGTTTCTGAAGAAATACTATGTCTAGACGACAATTCTCTAAATTTTTGAGTCACGTACCCGCTGGTACCGCTGAACTCACCCTCATGATTCTCCAGATTTGCGAGTCACGTACCCGCTGGTACCGCTGAACTCACCCTCATGATTCTCCAGATTTTTGAGTCACGTACCCGCTGGTAGCGCTGAACTCACCCTCATAGTTCTCCAAATTTTTAAGTCATGTACCCTCTGGTGCCGCTAAACTCATTTTTCAACATTCCAGATTATCGAGTCATGTGCCCGCTGGTGCCACTAAACTAACGCTTTCACAATATCGAGTCATGTACCCGATGGTGCCTCTGAACTCACATCCCGGTCACTCTTTCAGATAGAAAGTCATGTATGATCATATCTCTGAACTTTCTTCCTGGAGGAGATCCTCCCCCATGATCCAATACCCGCACTTCCAGTGCACAAAAAAGGGTAAGCGATCCGCAAATTTCTAAAACGGCCATGTCTTCATTACCTCTGAGTCGTTTCACTTCCGCCAAAAACAAATCACCCCCTACATAGAACTTCCATGTCCTCATTACCTCTGAGTCATTTTATGTACCCCCTCTTCATTGAGCCCACTCCTACCATGTCCTCATTACCTCTGAGTGTGAAGGCTCCGTAGAAGAAACCTTCATACTTGCCATGTCCTCATTACCTCTGAGTAAGTATGTCGGTTCCCTTTCAACCTATTATCTGTACCCACAACCGGAGTACGACAAGGATAATAGGTCCACAAATGTCCTCTGTTGACCACAAATGTCCTCTGTTGACCACAAATATCCTCTGTTGACCACAAATATCCTCCGAGAAGTCACTCCTGCCATGTCCTCGTTACCTCTGAGCAGGAAGATTCTACGATAAAACTCTCATGCTTGCCATGTCCTCATAACCTCTGAGCAAATATGTTGGTTTCCTTTCATCCTATTATCCGTATCCTAAACCAGGGTACGCCAAGGATAATAGGCCCACAAATATCCTCTGCTAAGTTTCTTAGCATAAATCCACCATCTCATCATGCCCCGGGAGCCCAGCTGCTCTACGGCATTCTTTTTCCCAATACCGAGAGCACCCATGACCACTTTGCCATGGCTGTTTCGGATATCCTGACCAAACTTGTTATCCGTACCTAAAACCAAGGTATGCCATGGGTAACAGGTCCACAAAAAAGTCCCCAAGACGGAGAAAACATCACCACAATATCACAGGTACAACAAGCAATGCAAATGAAGGGTAGAATGGAAAGTACTCTCTATTTGAAGGAAGAAAAAAGCATTACATCTTTTGGGACCATGTCCCTTTGAAAAAGAAAACAAGAACAAAATAAGAAAAAAAGGGCCGACTATAGCTCAGCATTACACAACTCCGAAAGACGATTCGTCACTAAGGTGGCCTCCTGGTCGAGTCGCTGTTTAACTCAACGCTCAACCTTCCGGGATAACCGCTCTTCATTATCCAAGACCATGAGCTCCTGCCAGTCATCCTCCAACTTCTTTAGGACAACTTCCAAGTCAGTCGAAGCTCGATTGACTCTGTCAGCCCTATGAATAATCAACTCCTTATCAATACAGGCAGTCTCAAGTTCAGACTCCAAGAAAGTTAGCTTCCTCTGAAGCTCAAGGATCTGCTCTCGCGTCTCGGTAATCCCACGGGATGCAGCCGCTTCTCGAGCTATGACATCTTCGCCCTCACGGCTCAATTTATCATATCGATTAGACAGATCACAAAGGTCCTTCAGTACGGTCGGCCTGGTTTTATCTCGAGCAGCCCTTGTCTTCTCTATAGTAGCAGTGAGAGAGCCACGCTCCTGATCTATAACAGCAGACAAATCAGCCTGCCGTAGCACCTGCAGCTGGGCCAACAACTGCTCAGTCTCCAATAACTTCGCCTCCAAGAGCGTAGCCAGTCCCGCACCACCAAGAAGAGTCTTTAGAATATCAATTTGACCCTGGGCATATTGCCGGGACAAGACGAAAGAGGTCCCTCTTTCCACAGTAGCCGTTATTCCCCTCCTCAAATGATGGTGAAAGCTGGCAACTACGTCCTGTAACGCATCATCCAAGACCTCTGTATAGGACGGCGTCAGAGGAAGCGTGGCCGGCAATATCGAAGGAGTAATGCTAGAGCTTGCCACTAGGGGGATGGAATCCGAGCATGACGACGCACGGATAACGGATAACTCTTCCTCTGCCAATCGAAGAGCCTCGATACTCGGTAAGGCTGAGAGGTCGACCCTTGGACCACCCAAACAGGAGAGGATGAAAGGACCGTTGTCCCCTGCCCTGGCCGCCCCATCATCCGATTTTCTGAACTCGAGCAAACAGGAGGCCCCTCAAGACAAGCCGGAAGAAGATGAGATGCACTCCTCTCCACCGGTGCCCCTTCGATATAGTTCGTCTCGATAGTGTCCATCTTTAGCACCGGAGAGGCCGGACCTGTATGCCCAGAACAATGGTCAGTCGACGTGACCTGAAAGATGTGATGATAGAGCAGGTAGGCCTCCTCACGGGACAAGATCCGGCTTACCTTACCAGGAAAGGAACATGGAAGCTGCAGCTCTTGCGTAGCTGACATGACCTCCTTACCCGAGTTAGATTCAGCGGGTTCTTCTATCCCAGCCACCCCGGAGGGAAGTACGATGCAATCAACGTCATCTTGATAAAATTTGCCAGTTTCAGGGATAGGTTCACTAAAATCCCCGTCATCCTGGGTTACCACCTCGGCATCTTGAAACTCTTCTTCTTCTCTTGACACCTACAAGAAGGAAAGAAAATGATTAAAATCGAAGTTGGAAAGAAGGAAGGAAGGTTCGGGAGTGGCTTGGTTACCTGTGATGCGGGGTTAATGTCTTCTCCACTTTCTCTTATAGTCAGCTGACGGTGTCTGGTCGTAACCAACTTTCGAGAACGAGAAATACCGCCAACAGGAGAAACTTGCCTGCTACGTTTTGGAGTAGGGCCAGGCACAACGGGTGACTGATCCCCCAATATCTCATCTGACAAAATCGACGGCTGATCCACCTCTACGACTGCCACTGGAAGGATAGAGTCATCTCTATCATGATCGTCGCCTTCATCATCCTCAGCATCGGAATCCAAATCTGCCACTTCGACTCTAGTCTTTCTCTTCTTGGACCCTTGAGATCCTTCCTCCAGGCCGGTACCAACAATAAAACTGGCACCTGGGTTAAAATCGACCGAGGGTTTGTTCGCCATGACATGATATAAAGCCGCCATGTACAAGATCTCCATTAACGCCTTAATGGCAGGGACCGAGAAAAGGGTACGGGTATGGAATGTATCGTTGTATTGCCAAGCCTTGATACCATCAAGAAGGCTACCTTCAAAACCCAGACAGGAGCTGGGGTTGTCTAGGCAAAGTTGGCTGTATCCAAACTACCGGGCAAACCCGCTGGGTAGATAAGGCTCCAGAAAAACCGTATTGCGGTTACGGTACACCAGATGTGCTGGGCGGATGTTTCACAGCCACAAGAGCATCTGGCCATCCAGAAGTTAAGGAGGCACAATACCGTCAAGATGTACAGCCTCTATGTCCTTCACAGTAAAGCGAGGGATGGATACAAAAATATGATATATATCCGCCCTCGCCAAGGCCATCCGGCAAGCTCGCATGGTCTCACACTCCCAAGGCTCATCGCGGTAACGAAAGATAAATGCGTCATCATCAGTTACACCGTCTTCAGAGCCCGGTCTTATCAAAGACGGATAATGCATCAACAGCCACCCCATCAAATAGTGATAGGGCAACTCGGTGCGTTCAAAATCCTTGGTCACGTCGTGAGCGATGACCTTAGATGTGAAGGTGCGAAGTCCACGATGGATGCTGCATACCATGGCCGGGAGGAGAGCTAGCCTGATTCGCAAAACTAACTTCACCGTCGGCAGGATGAAGTTACGACTGATTCTCTCAATAGAACCAGCCCCTCCGGAGACTACACAATTTTGCAGCCATATCATCAAAAACCCTGCTAGGAGCGCCTTCTCTGACCGCTCTTGGGTATCCTGGTAAAAGTAACCAAAAGAGTCAGTATTACTCCCGAATCTGTCACTGGTAGTAGCCACTCTCTTAGCCGACGACACCAAGTCTTTAACCGCTTCCCGCGATCGAGGGCGACGAGAGGTAACTTGACCTGAGGCATCTGTCGGAAAAAGATAGTGCACCCAGTCTATAGTGTAGGGAGCATTCCCTTCCGAGTTGCTATCCTTTTGGGCTATCTGATGACAGGTGCTATAGTGGCACAATATCTCTTGGAAGAGAGCCACGAAGCCGGGATACCGTCGTTCCAAATCTTCGAGTTCCTCATTAGTGGGAGTATACGCTTCAAAAGCTTCATCCCCCCAAGGAAGTTTGGAGACCGCGTGCATTTCATGGAGCGCAAGCCCTATTTCCCCTACGGGTGTATAGAAGGCTCCCGTACGGCAGTTATATATCTCCAGCAGAGACATGAACAACTTCTTGTTTATGGACAAGCCATGGCTGGTGCCTCGGATAGCATGGTAAAGGCCAATCTCACACAAAAAGTCCTCATACTTCTACAAGATCCACATGAACAGATTGGTCCACGAGGGAATATGATGTACCCAACTGGGGAGCATCAACCGACCAACGGGGTAGGATCCCTTCCGAGCAATTTGATTTATAAAAGTATTGGCAGTAGAAAATGTGAAGTTGGGGCCCGCCACATTCAAGAAAGTACCTGGGACCAATCCTGTCACAGAACAGCTGTTATGCACCTTGCCGGCAGCCATTGACTTCAGACTGTTGTTATAATGAATATTTCCCACAAACATCCCACTTCGGGTAGGGGTTAAAGTCTCCTCCATCTTCCGGTCCAATGGGAGCATATTGAACCAAGATAACGGGAAATGTCGCTCCATTTGGGGGATGCGGATTGCCATCCCGTTAGAAACAAAACGCCAATTCTCCGACACCTCCAGAACATGACTGTTCTCCACAGTCAAGGCATCCCCAAAAAAGAACGGAGGCTTCAAATATTCCCCTTCGAATTTCTCGGAGTTCATCATAGCGTTAAGGAAATGGAAAGACTAATTTTTGATGGCATTTAGTCTAGCAGAGGGTTCGTCACTTGGAAACTGATCCACCATATGCTGAACAATATGGTCGTACCTGTAGCCCAGAGCAGCTTGGGCACTATCCACCAGGAGTTCTCCAGCAGCATTTATCGTCAGATTCACTGAAAAGAAGACAGACAAAGTTAAGTTAAAAAGAGGGATAAAAAGCAAATGATCGGGTACTTCCGAGCCTCATGCGGCTTAAAGAAAACACCCATGCGGCCCCGACTCAACAAAGCCTCATGCGTCTCCAATTTAATGAAGCCTTATGCGGCTTAATCACAGAGGAATACTTATGCGGCCCTATTCGGTAAAAAGTCATGCGGCAGTGCTCTCATAAGGCCCTCAGGGCTCGGACAAAATTCGTACTGACCGCGTGACAGACAAAATCTGTGCGAATCCATGCGGCTCAGCATAGCTCACACGACTGCGTTGGCACATCGCGTATATGGTCACAGCAGTTATTTTTATGCGGCTCGCAGCTCGGCCATAGGTCGAACATACGGTTCATAAAGGCTCGTACATAAAGCATGCGACATAGCCATAGTAGTTAGGGTTCTTTAACCCGTGCAATGTCCCTACCGGCAATGGAGGGATGAACGTCAGGATGAGCCGCGGGGACGACGATCGGTAGAGGAGCAGCCGCAGTCGAAGTAGAAGCAGTTTTGTCCTTCGCCGTCGCGGTCGAAGAAGACGCGGCCTTCTTCGCTGCAACGGTCTTCTTGGGCGCCATTATCAATCAAGAAGAAGATGAAGAGATGAATAGGGGAAGATTCGAAGTAAAAGAGGAAGTAAAGAACTCCTCTCTCTTTCAAGCTCCTCTTATTTATAGGAGGGGGAAGACACGTGGAGTAATAAACCGCTTCGTCAAAAGATAAAACCGACTCTTGGATTTTGCCCCCTCTCCCATAAAAGAAGATTCACCCTGGGCATAAAATCCCGAGATTTAATGAACCAACCCTTGGGATTCCCCCTAAAGACGGCGTTAAAAGCAAATTTGAGGCAATTAAAGACACGTACACGTGGCAAGAAGCTATGCGGCTAAGCCATCCATGCGGCTGAACTATCTATGCGGCTTAAACATCCATGCGGCCAGGACTTCATATGCGGCCAGAAGAATATAACCATGCTTCTTATTCAAAGTATTTCAATTTTGCAAATTGAAAACTTTAAAGGGGGTCTTGTAGAAGCATGGAAAATATTAAAGAAGGATCCATGCGGCCAGGAAACTCCATGCGGCTCAGGAAGCCTATGCGGCTTACAGATTCATGCGGCACGAGGTGCTATGCGGCTCAAGAAGTCCTATGCGGCTCAGAACATGAGACATGTGGCTTGAAAAACAGTTCTCCCCTCCTGCATTAATTGCTGTGACGGCTGACAACTCTAAAAAAGTGGCAGTCCTGACACAAAAGTGGTAATTATGACTCTGTCATAATGACAGACCCCTAGGGAAGTGAAGGAGATCTCTGACACAATCTCCCAAAATCCAAAAAATGCTACGTGGCCCTGACACGTGGACGATCATATGCGGCTCGAGCGAAGACTTCCTATGCGGTTCAGAATGAAGCCGTTCCATGCGGCTCAGGCCAAAACAGTCTCATGCGGCTCAAGCGGAGGCCTTCCCATGCGGTTCAAGAGGACCATTCCCATGCGGCCCAGGCGGATGCATCCCTATGCGGCTCGCAATGATCATCTCTATGCGTTTCAAAGGTTCGAAGGAGGAAAGCCACTACCCAAGCAGCCCTGACACGTGGCCCGAACCTTATGCGGCCCAAATCTTATGCGGCTCAATCTTCATGCGGTTCAAATCCCCCTAGTAGCTCCTAGGACACGTGTCCTAAGCCGATCAATCTCCCAGATTTATTGCAATCAGAGATTAGGTCAAATCTCAATAATCTGGGACACGTGGCAGGAGAATAAATCAATTCTATTCGCAGACATCAGAAGATCATTATGAGGAAGATTTATTCTAATCAGTATTAATTGCTGATGAGATTTGGTGTAATCTATACTTAATAGTCCAGATTCATCATAAACAAAACTAATGGCCTAGATTGACCAATCCACAGGCCACCGCCATCTCCAAAAAGCAATCATTTGCAACCCTAATGATCACATCCCATTCCTATAAATAGCAGGGTGCAATTCCCTTGCAAGAGAGATACACACAGAGAGAGGCGTACATAGGAGCACTTTTCGAGATCAGCGAGAGAGCACCAGAGTACTTAGAGAGAAGAGCAGAAAGAGAGCAAAGGGAACATTTCTTCCAACGTCGAGCAATCTTCTGGAGCCAAGGCTGCATACCGATCGTCCAAGGAGTAAGGCAGAGCTGCCGTCGCTTTCCCGAGCCTCTATCGTCACCCTCCAGAATCTAAAATAAACAATTGTACTTAGACTGTTGTACCTAGGTTTTCATCCCTAGGCTTTCTTTGTACAAGCGAGTTTGTAACGTGAAGTAAAAGTCCAGTCCTCCGATAATTGTTCTGCTCTTTTATATTTCATGGCAAACAAGACATAACGCATGCGCACGGGTGATAGGCCAACATGCAAGTACCTCTATATGCTACTCATCTCACACATATCTCATGGTACAACCGTGTCAAGGTTTATGAAATACACTACAGATGGTAGTCCCTTAACTCTAGGTCCATATGCATAATTTAAAGACAAGAAGAAAATAAGACTAGTACTGGCATCATGCATAAGGGAAAGCAAGTAAGTAAATCAACTGGAAGAACTAGAAATAAGCAGACAGGAATATACAATAACTAGAGAAAATACAGAATAAATATCATTAATAAATATAGTAAGGTATCTTGTCTGAGGTTGTGTACAAAAGGGCAAGATCCAGTAGTTTGAACCGACAGATAAATGAAGCAAAGAAAGCCAAATCTCGCAAACGTCCTCAGATGCTGAAATAGACATCACCAACATTTTTGGTATAACAGATACATCTTGAAATGCCTGACCAAAAGCAAAATTCTTGACACAGGGGCAAAATTGTAATTTTGGGTCAAAATATTGTCCGTTGTTGGACCCGTTTTGTACTGAAAAGTGTGCCAGAACCTACGGTCTCTAAAGTCGTCAAACTATATGTCTACTGGTCCAGTTTGAGGAGACAAACTCAACTGTATGTCCAAAGTTGGATTCCGGTGGGTCGGGCACAAATTTGCCCGTTGGATCAGGTCACGGCCCACCAAAAAGGCATTCCAATCAACCTTCTCAGAATCAGACCAAACTTGGCACGCAGGACCAAAAAAATAATACGGTCCTGTTGGCACAAGTTTTGTCTCGAGATGACGAACGTGCATGAAGTAATGAAGTAATTGACTAATTTGGAAAATTACCAATAAGGGGAAATTTGACGGATACGTATCAAATTCGTCATGCACACGCAACCAATTCGAGTTCCGTCAAATCCCATATGTGCACGAAGTCAATATCGAGGTTTTTCATTTTTTTTAAAAATAGGTTTTCGTCCAAATTGGGATTTAAATTAAACAGAAAATATCACACTAAAGTTTTTGAAGGGATTTAAACTTGGTTATGTTGTTTACAAAACTGTTCAAATAGTTTTCTAAATTGGTCGATGGGTTGATACCAATCGTCCTTCCAATATGGAGGTTTAAAATACAAAACTTTTTTTGTTCCTAGTTGTTTTTTGTGATTTTTAGAAGAAATTTCTGGGAAATATAATTCAGTAGATTTAAATCTACTTGAACAGGATTGAAGAGGGTCAACTAGGCTTTCCGTAATGAATTACAGATCGATTTTTCATCGAACATAGAGAAAGAAATCTGAGTTTGAAGTCAGGTACCTTGGGGGTCTCTTATGCATTGCAGCGTGCTGCTGCTGCGGCTCACATTGCACGGCTGTGCCCGTGCCTTCGCGTGGTTGGTCGGCGGTGGCCTGGGAAGGGATCGTTTGGGGCTCGACTTTGTTCATGAAGGGCTGGCAAACAGTTTGGGATGCTCTGGGAAGGAGTCGAGAGATCCTCTCGTATTTTCTTTGACAAATTCGAAGATTTACAAGTTATGGCTATTTGTCAGGTTTAAATCGAGGTTTCTAATCCAAATCTTGTTTTCTTCCTTTAACTATGCCTATATTTACATATATAAAGATATGTATAATTCTTCACACTAAAATAAATTTTTAAAAATTCAAAAAAATACTTAAAAATCATTTTAATATATAATTAGCATAATTACACCTACTAGCTATCTAATATATGCCAATTAACTGCTATTATCTATAATAGCAAAATCGTTATGATTTAAATACAAAGTATTCAAATACTTTAAGTGAACACTATAAAATTAACATAAAATATCTTAATTGGTACAGTATTTATGTATGTAAGTAATGTAGCTTTACTTGCTACCAAACTTATTAATGAATAAAAATCCAAGAATTAAAAATACTATCCAATATCTTAAGCAAAAATAATAAAAATATATCTAAAATTTAGGGACTTTACATTCTACCAAACTTATAAAAAATTTGTCCTCGAATTAAAAATAATCTTAAAATCCTTAACCAATGAGATTAAAACAAAGGGATGGCAGGTGCGTCAAATCGTTGCTCGATTTTCGAAACAATGAAAGAGGTAGTTATCACAGAAACCTAATTTGATGTTATATTCTACAAGATAGGGTGTTCTTCCTTCAAGACTATACCCAACTTATAGAAGTTGCCTAACCGTAAAAATTGTCATTACAAAACTTCTAGAAAATCATATCCTAATGAAAAATATGAGAATATTGGCACTCCTTTCCACAGTCAAGGATCCGAAAGGAAGCCTGGATATTGACACAGAGTTCTTGGTCAATAACTACTATAGATAACTATTACAATTTAATACTGCCTCTCTATGGGTCATGCTTCCCACAAGCTGGTAGGAACCTCTTAACTAGAACATGTTGGTCAAGTTGGTCCTATTATCAACTAGTATCTTAACAATAAATGGCTATTTGGAACAACGCACTTTGTGATTGCTCTATATTGCTGGTGAGTTCCTACAGATCATCTAATTGTCCTGCTCCGAGTTATTCTAGGTGGTAATAAGGCTGGGTTGATTAAAACATTAATCTTGATTGAATTAAATCTTGGGTTTTAATCTATATTGTCTAGTCAAGACTCCATAAATCAATATGAACTATTCCTATTAGGTTAGTATAACCTAGAATAAGTTCAAGCTCACGTGGATGGGTTATTTGCTAGTCGGGTTGGCTAACTAGATTCCTTAAGCGCAAAAATGCACCATTTGTGATTTTGTGTTTAAGTAGCACATGGGGCCTCAATTGGATGACACACTAGTGGAATGTGCGTAGAGGGCTTCGTGTAGATCACCACCATATATTGGATCGAAAGATTTGAGTCGAGGTTGGATCTATAACTGAAGTCGGAAAGGACAATGGTATTATTGTAAGGGTTATAGCTAGCCTTTTTGAGTCGAAAGTCATATAATAAAAATAGAGTACACGAGGACGTGCTTTAGTGGGACATGATATGTCTACATTAAGATGGAGTCATCTATGTCTTGTATGTAAAATTTGTTGGAAGGTAACAGCTGGTCTCGTGCTCCGAATATCAATGTCACGGTCAGGGACACCAAAAGGATCAAAATAGAAAGAGGGTATTCATGAGGCACCAATTATCACCCTAATGGAACCAACTTATTCTAATCAATCAGTAATACTAGTATATCCTAAAATTTGGAACGCTTCAACCTACTCACTATAGAAGCTAAGATATGGTTTTAGGATTAAGAAGGTTAAAAGGAATCTCAATATCGTGATATAGTACCTCAACTCTTGATTATAAAATAATACCACACGACGTAATAGATGATATGATATGGAAGATATGAATCAAGTCTGGCGATCGTTTCTCCGATTCGATTAGACGGAAAATGATTGGATATATAACTTTCATAGCCATAGGTGGTATAGCGAACTAAGGGAAACATTCAGTGTCTATCCTCCCTCATATACGAGCATTTGTTTTTCCATATTAAGTAAAGGCGGAAAACAAAAAAGAATTCAAGGAAGAGGGAATCGAATGCAATACGAGGTTCCAAGGGCGATTGAATATTTTAAAGGGAGTTGTCAAGGCAGTTGCAGATGAGATCCTAGAGACGTTTATATCTCAATCCACGTGGACTAATCATATAAAAAGTGAACCAAGTGCACTAAGGTTGATCAGACCATAATACACCGATCCTAAGTAGACAATATATTAGTGGGTGTTGTAGAAGCATGGAAAAGAACAAAGAATAGCCTATGCGGCTCAACAAAAGGATCCCCATGCGGCTCAGAAAATCCATTAAACATCCATGCAGTTCAAAGTCCTCTAGAGCCTCATGCGGCTCGGATAGCTCCATGCAGCTCAGAAAGGAGCCACGTGGCCCTCAACATTCTTCTCTACAACAGGCCATGAACCAAATTGTTGCATTTAATGCCCTGACGGCTGACAGCCTTGACAAAGTAACAGACCTGACATAAAGTCGAAATAAAAATTCTGACATGATGGCGGGTGCCTAGGGAAACGAAGAAAATCTTTTTTACAGCCGCCATAATTCACCAAATTCTAAAGCTCCCCATGCGGCCAATATTCTCATACGGCTCGAATCATGGGGGCCGTCTTCATATAGCTCACGTCCTGAGAAGCAACCCTATGCGGCCAGTATCCTCATGCGGCTCGGATCATGAGGGCCGTCTTCATGCAACCTACATCCTGAGAAGCCACCCTATGCGACCAGTATTCTCATACGGCTCGGATAATAGGGACCATCTCCATGCGGCTCAAATGATGAGATGCCATACTTATGCAGCCTTAACACGTGGCCAGGTTTATGCGGCTCAGCAGGAAACCACTCTCATGCGGCTCAAATTTCATAGGCCATACTTATGCGACTGCCACCTTCATGTGGCTCTGTCAAGACACTATGTTCCTGTAGCTCGCGGTTAGGACACGTGGCAGAAGATCATTTTTTCCACGTTCCTATAGCTCGCAACATGGTGATAGTAGGACACGCGACACCAAATCAATCAAGATTTATTCATTCAGATTCAGTGCAATCATCATAATTATCCGGATCAAGTTAGATTTATTGCAATCAAGTGGAGTGAACACGTGGCAGGAGATCCGAACTGACGGCTGCATGTCACAAAGATTTATGGTAATCAATATTAATTGCCCACAAAGATTTTATGCAATCTACATTAATTGTCTAGATTTGCTACAATCAGAATTAATGGCCCAGATTAATTGATCTTTAACCGCCGACTTCTCAAGGAGGCAATCATTTACAAACCCTAATGATCACACCCCACTCCTATAAATAGCAAGGTGCCATTCCCTTGCAAAGAGGAGCAAAAAAAGAGAGAGAGCACTACAGAGACATCCAAAGATCTAGCAACCGAAGGTGCAAAGGAGTCTCCCCACACGTCCAAGAGCATTTCTTCACCAGAGCCAAGGCTACGTCCGATCGTCCAAGGAGTAAGGCAGAGCTGTCGTCGCTTTTCCGACTCTCTACCATAACCCCCCAAAAAAACTAAACAATTGTACTTAGATTACTGTACCTAGGTTTTCGTCCCTAGGCTTTCTTTGTACGAGCGAGTTTGTATTGTAAATTAAAGTCCAGTCCTCCGATATAACTGTTCTGTTCTTTTATAATCAAGGGCAAACACGATGGCGACTCTGCTGTGGACAAACTTCTTCATGGCTGAGAAGTTGGTGACGCAATCGGATGCAGCCAAACTTGGCTCCACACAACAGAAGATGGTCATCCGCTTCGACCAACTGGCGTTTGAAGAAAAGCTCTCCGACGGGAGTGCTGGCCCAGTCCAGAAGCGAACCCGCATAAAAAAAGCTCGCAGGGAGTGGAGGCCAAAATCATTTTCTCTTTTCCAAGCTCTGGATGGAGTACTCTCTGCTGCCCAAGACGGCGAAGGCAACTCTCATGCGGCCCTACTTCAAGCCCTAGAGGACTCTGCTGTCCCAAAGTCCGGCAGAGGAAAGCACTACGATACTGGACTTACAGGGACAAAGAGTGATTCTATGTGCTCCAGGAATAAGTCGAACAAAGGCACTAGCCGCATGTTGAACATTCATGCGGCCAAGATTGCCAGCCGCATACATGATGTCCATGCGGCCGAAACTGCCAGTCGGATGCAGAATACTTATGCGGCCGAGACTTTCAGCCACATGAAGAAAGCCCATGCGGCTACGATTGTCAGCCGCATGAAGACTGTTGATTCCAGCCGTATGCTGTCTGCTCCACGCGGCTCAGGATCAGTCTTCGATCGCCTCTCCTATGGTACTGATCTCTCATGCTCCCGAGAAAATATGTCTGACTCTCTGCAACACCACTTAGACTCTTTCTACTACGTGTCCTCACGCATTAGAGTGAAGAAGTCTTGGGCAGCGCGAGCTTGGCGAGCTCAGTCCGCTGTCCCGACCTGTGACCATCCGAACACTCCACATACTGATATGCAGGCCTCTGAGGGAAAGTTGTACAGAACCACTCGAGTCCAGCCCCCGGCGACAAACGGACAGAGTGGTTCCCAAAAGTCTTCCAAAACCCAGGGAGCAAACATGGTCGTTCCAGACCCATCTGGCTTGCGTGAGGTTATCCTCCACAAGTGCAAGGAAAGAGAAGAGGCCTCGGTGTACAAAGAGTCCTCCTACGGACATCACTGCACCCAAGTCATTTTTGACTGCTATTGCAATAATGCGACGGTACGAGAAGACCGGCAGTCCGTCTTCCAAAGATTACAACAGCCGAGCTCAGAGGATGAGGCGTCTCCCGTCGTCTCCTGCAACTCTATTCAGAAAATCCCCTTCGATAGGAGAGTGAAGAAGATAAATGTTTCCAGCCCGAAGATTTCAACAACTGTGACTAAGAAACTGTCGTCTAAATAGTTGTCCACCATCGGAGTTTTCCAAGGTACCCGTTCAAAGAAGAAATCTGCTACAGTGGGAGATTCATCATCCACATTACTGGGGGTCGCTGAAATCGGGGGTAGCACTCCTCTGAACATCCACGATAATTCGATGTTCCAAGGAGATGAGCCCGAGGAAATAACTCTTCCGTCAGATACAGCAGGGTCCGACGTCCCCGAGGGCGTCCATGACTCTAAAAACGAGGCAAGCTCCGAAGCTGGGGGTACTATTCCTTCTGAGTTCGAACCAGAGGAGAACATTCCCACATACCCCGATGGCTTCTCGGTACAGGGGTATGATTCGGAGGGTACGTCATCCACCGTCCCTTCCACTTCTACTCATGTGAGGACGGCATTCATGACAAACGACGAACAAGATGGTCCCAGTGATCACCAACGCATCGACACTCTGGAGGCCATACAGCGCACTTTGGTCAAATTGGTGGACGAGATCGAAGCAGCCATCTCTACTCTGCAAGGAGGGACGCCTGGCCAAACAAACTTGGGTCCCGCGGTCAATGCGGACTCGAACTCAGCGGCACCAAATCTGGGCAATAATCCTCCTGAAATGTCAGCTCCCACCACTGCGGATGAGGCCAGAGAAGCAAGAAGAGAGGTCCAGGTGCTCCGAACCATGTTTTACGCTCGAAAAGCCTCTCAAGACCTTAGAATACTACAACCATACCCTGCTGCATGGAGGGATGTCCCATTCCCACCAAGATATAAGCCGTTCAACATCAATCCCTATGATGGAAAGACCTCCGCAAGTCGGTACATCACTTACTTTGAGGTCACCACCGACCATCTGCCCCATGACGATGCCATCCTTACACGATTATTCATCGGGACATTGGAAGGGGTCACCTTCGACTGGTACCGCAACCTGCCAGACAACTGCATCCACTCCTTCGCCAGCTTCAAGCACATGTTCTTGGAGAGATTCTACGAAGTAGGACAGGACGTCACAATGTCCACCCTCATGGACGTCGTTCAAGGGGAGAAGGAGATGACAAGGAACTATATTTAGCGGTTTCGCCAAACCGCAATGAAGTCGTCGTCTGGTAATCCGGATTCCTCCTTAATTGAAATTTGCCAAAAGAGACTGCTCCCAACAATCAGCCTCTGGATGGACAAAAGTCAATTTAAGGACTGGAAGACGTTTATCATCAGTGCCACTAGCGTCGAGGACAGGTTGAAGAAGGCTCTCGCCAACTGGGATTGCACATCTCGGAGGGAGAGGACAAGGGCAAGCGCCCTAATACCAACAACAACAATGGTGGTAACACCTCCAGCAATCGGGACAACAAGGGTAAGCAGGCTATGGTGGCCGACACAGCCCAGAAGCCTGAGTCAAAACCAGCAGACAAGCAATGGCCGCAAATGACATACTCCTTCGAAGACGGCCATGTCAAGCCCATTTTGGACATGCTCATACAAGGAGATAGAATTCAGCTCCCTACACCAAGACGGGAACCCCGGTCGACAGAAATGGAGAGCCCAAAGTACTGTTATTACCATCGCTACGTCCACCATGCTACACACGACTGCTACCAACTGAAGCGATACATCCAATATCTCATCGATTCGAAGGCTCTGGCCATTGATTTCGAAGAGGTGACCGTGGCAGCCAATATGGTATCAGTACAATTTAGCAGCTTCCCTCCAACCTAGACTCAAGATGGCGTGGTACCCGTCCCTCTGGTGACAATAGAAATTGCTAATCTTCCACCTCCTCGAGATCAGGCTACTGGTCTAGTACCCCTTATCACGTCACGAGAGGAGGTCATGTGGGTCCATCCAGACTTGGTACCTGAAGTGACTCAGTCCACACCACCCTCCATTGGTAAGAAAAAGAATAGAAAAGTCTGATCCTGCCACACAATCTCGGCAGATGTCAAGGAAGCCGCAGCTGTCGTTACTCGGTCTGGTGTTCAATCCCAACCTACACCAGATAACTCGACTGAAGAACATCAGCCGGCTACTGCTGACGCTCCGGGACCTTCTCAACCTCCGAAGACCGACAAGCCTAGGCCGAAGGAGACTCGCTTTGACAAATACCTCCGAAAAGAGGCATCTTATGGGCTAGAGAGGCCCTACAACTTTGACATCTTGGCACAATTGGCCAACACACCGGCCAAATTATCATTATACGAGCTCCTGAGACTCTCCAAAGATGTTCGCACGGCTTTGAGTGATGCACTCCAGAATGCCGACGCATATCTGGCTCAGGTCAACCTCACGGGAGAGAGCCCGCCTGCAAATCTCCAAGACAGCATTTGCACAAGGGCAATGCCCAACATTGTCTTCATGCCGCAGGATATGCTCATCAAAACCAATTTGCACGATCGTCCGTTATACTACACTGGATACATCGGTGACGTAAAGGTGGATCGAATGCACATTGATCCTGGTTCTTCCATAAGCATCAACCCGAAGGGTATGTTACATCATCTCCGCATTCCTATGCATCGCCTGATGCCAACAAGCACCGCCATCAGCGGTTTCAATTCGGGCAGGAGCTACCCGATTGGAAAGATTCGCGTGAAGTGCCAAATTGGCGATCTTCAGTCAAAAGTGACCTGTTACGTCATAGATGCGGACACTTCCTATAATATCCTCCTGGGGTATCCTTGGATACACGATTACATGATCGTGCCTTCTACGCTGCACCAGTGCTTCAAGTATGTCGACAAACAGGGCTTCGTGAGGACAGAATTTGCCTACATCGATCCCTTCAAAGGGGTCGAATCCTACTACTCAGACTCCTGCTTATACGAAAAGTCAAAGAGGTACCTTGGTGAAGGAGATGTGCAAGCTCGAACTGAGACGACCACAGGATCAGAAGAACCTATGACGATCCACCTCCAAGCTCGTAAACCGGGCAAGTCCGCACCCCTTATGGCCGCTCTGTGTAAGGACGCAATCAGCCTCCCGGCATTAGAGGGGCAAATGATAATCCGGCTGCCAAGGTCTGGCCAAGTGCCAAGACCCACAACGGAGCCACTGACAATCAGACTGCCTAGAGTCCGCCAGCCACAAACGAAGAAGCTCAATCCCTCCGTCAAGCCAAAGACGATACGTCTTCCCAAAAAGAATCGTCAGCCCGATGCAAAGTTTGGGGCTTCTAGCGAGCCAACCACTCCCCGCCCAGCATTGAGTACCAAACTGGGGGTCGATAGTTTGCCAACGACTCCATGTTCTGCTCCACCAGTGGAACCCCTGATGAACAAGTTGCCTAAGTTATCCTTTCAGTCTTCATTTATACAGGGGGTGGCCGAAGAAGAACCAGAACTGGCCAAGTATGTGGCTGCTCACACTGATGTTCCATCCGCAGATGATGTAATCTCGTTAGAAAAGATACCTTACTTCATCAATAAAGGGCTATCTTTGAATTACATCGAGCTTAATAAGCTTTGTACAATGTATGCTATGGAACACAGTATAGGCACTCACCTACACACACAGGTGACAAATATTTACACCGCAAATCAACTTACTCCCGTGGAAGACGCTTACCGCATAATCAAGGGAAGGGACCATCCAATCATCTTCGGTCGGAAGAATGATCTACAGTCCTTCACCATAAAAGAAGTCGATCTCGAATCGGACGTCGGAGGACTGCCTCTCTATCTATATAGCCCCCAATCCAAATACCTCATGCAAAAATAGGGATATGATCTGGAGACTATGCCAGGTTTGAACTACGGTACTGGTCGACGATTACCTTTAAAGTCGCCGGTCCCGGCTGGCAAACCACATGACTACTACAACAAGAACCGATGCGGACTGGGATATGCTACGCCAGCAACGACCCCTGAAAGCTCAGATGAGGAATGCGACTGGCATTCACACTCAACCGGATCACCAACTTCTGATTCGGATATCAGCATCGGGGATGTATTCAGGCAAGTCCTGTCTGTCAATATGGCATTCGCAGATGCTTACGAAGAAGGTAAAGACTTTTCTGAACTCCACAAATTAGAGCCGTGGGCCCAACAGCTGGATGTGTAATGGGAGAAGCGGTTTGAACAAAGAGAGCCTCCTACTGAAGATGAGGTCATACAAGTGGATCTCGGAAGCGACTCTTCTCCAAAACCAATCTTCGTTAGTAAAAGCCTGACAGACGAAGAGCGAGAATCGCTACTGGAACTTGTCAAAGAATATATTGATGTGTTCGCTTGGAGATATGAAGGCATACCAGGGCTAAACCCCGATGTTGCTCTTCATAAGCTCAATATTCGGCCAGATGTAAAGCCAGTCAAACAACAACAACGACGCTTCTGCCTAGGCATCATGAATGCGATCGAAGCCAAAGTCAACAAACTGATAGCCAGTAGCTTCAATCGTGAGGAACAACATCCGGACTGGGTCGCCAATATAGTACTAGTTCTTAAGAAGAATGGAAAGATTCGAATCTGCATCGACTTCCGCAATCTGAATGAGGCGTGTCCCAAAGATGAGTTCCCTCTCCCTATCACAGACATCATGATTGACAACACCTGCGGCTTCAAACGTATATCGTTCATGGATGGCTTCTCGGGGTACAACCAAATCAAGATGTCTTCCGACGACGAAAAGCATACATCATTCCGAACACCGATTGGCACATACTGCTACACAGTCATGCCTTTTGGTTTAAAGAATGCTAGCACCACATATCAAAGAGCCATGAGTATCATCTTTAGGGACCACTTATGCAAGACCGTGGAGTACTATATTGATGACATCGCTGTCAAGAGTCGCTATAAGGGAGACCATATGCAGGATCTGAGGACGGTATTCGACCTCATGCGGGCGCACAACTTAAAAATGAATCCTACCAAATCCTTCTTGGGCGTATCCAGCGGGAAGTTCTTAGGTTTCATCATCACCTCCCTGGGTATCCACGTAGACCCTGAAAAGACGAAGGCAATCATGGAGATGAGTCCCCCGAGAAATCTCCGAGAACTCCGAGGCCTTCAAGGGAGGTTAGCTTACATCAGGAGGTTCATTGCCAACCTCTTCGGGCGATGTCAGCCATTCACCCATCTCATGAAGAAGGGCGTCTCATTCGTATGGGATGAAGAATGCTAGTGTGCCTTCGACAGCATGAAAGAATATTTGTCGAACCCTCCAGTCCTGGTGGCCCCGTTTGCTGAAAAACCATTCATGCTCTATATACGAGCAATGGAGCATTCCCTCGGTGCTCTGCCAGCACAAAATAATGATGCAGGCCATGAGCAAGCTATATATTACCTCAGCTGAATGATGATCAGACCAGAGCACCGATATACCGCCGTGGAGAAGGAATGCCTCGCCCTGGTGTTTGCCATTCAAAAGACGCGATACTATGTCATGGGGCAAACCATACATGTGATATCATGAGTCAACCCCCTCAGGGTCCTCATGACTAAACCAGGGGCACTCAGCTCTCGCCTCGCTATATGGGCAATATTACCATCCCCCTACCATATGTTCTTCGTCCCGTAAAAGGCTGTTAAAGGTCAAGCTCTGGCAGATATTTTAGCAGCCCACCCAGGCTCGGAGTCGGCCAGAATATATGAAGAAATCCCAGATGAGATCGCCGACTCGCATGCGGCCTCTCACGATGATATATGGCGAATGTTCTTCGACGGTGCTTTAAGGACCGGACCCAAGGGCAACATCGTCGTCGGAGTCGGGGTGGTGCTGGTTTCTCCTTCTGGACTGGTGATCAATCGCGCTTACTCCCTCATGGAACCCTGCTCTAACAATGTGGCCGAGTACAACGCTTTAGTCATTGGCCTCCAACTTACAAGAGAGCTGGAGGTAGAATATCTGGAAGCATACGGCGATTCACAGTTAATCGTCAATCAAATCCGAGGTTCGTACGAAGTCCGCCATGAAGACATGATCCCCTATCACTAAATAGCGATCAACATCATCTCGTTATTTAAAGGGTTCTTCATCAAACACGTCCCTAGACTCCAAAATATCGAGGCCGATGCCCTAGCAGGCCTTGCCGCTTCCCTAGCAGTGTCGAACCGTATTCATCATTTGGTGGACATGATAGGCCATGAACTGGTCTGTCCCAAGAACAACGTTCAATTCGTGGCAAGTTATTCCGTTCAGACGATCGACGAAGTACTAGACTGGAGACAACCATTCATTGACTTCGTAGTCTACGATATTCTGTCGGAGGATCCGAAGGAAGCTACCTCTTTCAGAAGGCGTTCTCTCAGATTCTTCTACGATACAGAGACAAAAATGCTGTATCGCCGATCCTACGATGGATTATTGCTTCGATGTCTGTCAAACGCAGAGGACAAAAAAGCCGTACACGAAGCTCATGACGGTGTCTGCGGGGCCCAATAGCCTGGCCGAAAATTACAAGACTGTCTTCGCCGAATGGGCTACTACTGGCCCACGATGGTAGCAGATGCGATAGACTATGCAAGATAGTGCAAAGCCTGCCAAGTCCACGCGGACTTCATCCACCAGCCATTCGAATTTCTACATCCGACAGTGGCGTCCTGGCCATTCGAAGCATGGGGAATGGATATCATCGGTCCGATCACTCCGCCATCTTCTCGAGGACATCGCTTCATACTCTCAATCACAGATTACTTCTCCAAATGGGCGAAAGGTGTTCCACTTGCAGAAGTAAAGACTTCAAACGTGGTCAGCTTCCTCAACTATCACGTCATCTATCACTTTGGACTTCCCCGAAGGATCATCCACGATAATGGTCTGCAGTTCGCAAGCCACGCCTTCTATCGATTCTGCGACAAACATCGAATTCAGAATATTGCTTCGACGCCATACAATCCGACAGCGAATAGGTTGGCAGAAGCATTCAACAAAACCATCATCAACTTGCTCAAAAAGTTCGTATCATCCAACAAACGTGACTGGAACGAGAAGCTTGGGGAATGCATATGGACGCACCGTACTACAGTCCGAACGGCCACTGGAAACACACCATTCTTCCTGGTGTACGTGAGTGAGGCAGTTCTCCTATTGGAGACTCAAATACCCTCGCTCCACGTCGCTCTCACTTACCAATTGACGACGGACGATAACTACCGTCGCCGGCTACAAGATTTGGAGGCCTTAGATGAAAAGTGCCTATTGGCTCAGTAACGAATCGAGCTATACCAAACACGCATCTCCGGAGCCTTCAATAAGAACGTTAAAATCAGAACATTCCAAGTGGGCGATCTTGTTCTGACAGTTCGGAGGCCGATGGTTATGACTCACAAAAATGCCGGCAAATTCCAGCCAAAGTGGAAAGGGCCATTTAGCATTGAAGCTGTATTCTCCAACGGTGCTTACCGCCTCGCGAAACCAAACGGAGACTTGCTCATGTTGCCCGTCAACGGCAAGTTCCTGAAGAAATATTATGTCTAAATGACATTCTCCAAATCCCAGATTATTGAGTTATGTACCCGCCGATACCGCTGAACTCACATTCACAAAATCCCATATTGTTGAGTTATGTACCCTCTGGTACCCCTAAACTTATGCTTTTCCTCCAAATATCCCAGATTGCTGAGTTATGTACCCGCAGGTGCCTCTGAACTTATATTCTGGTCACTCTTTTAGGTAGTAAGTTATGTATGACCATACCTCTGAACTTATTCTTCTGAAAGAGCTCCTCCCTCATGATCCACTACTCGCACTCTCAGTGCACAAAAAGGGTAGCAGATCCACAAAATTCCCAAAACGACCACGTCGATGTTACCTCTGAGTTGTCTCATTTCCGCCAAAAACAAATTACCCCTCTACACAGAACTTCCATGTCCTCATTACCTCTGAGTCGTTCTATGTACCCCTTCATGGAGCCCACTCCTACCACGTCCTCATTACCTCTGAGTAGGAAGGCTCCATCGAAGAAACCCTCATGCTTGCCATATCCTCATTACCTCTGAGTAAGTATGCTAGTTCCTTTTTGACTTATTATCCGTACCCAAAACCGGAGTACGCCAAGGATAATAGGTCCACAAATGTCCTCTGTTGACCACAAATATCATCCTCTGAGTCCACTCCTGCCACGTCCTCATTACCTCTGAGTAGGAAGACTCCGCGGTAAAACCCTCATACTTGCCATGTCCTCATTACCTCTGAGTAAGTATGTTGATTTTCTCTAGTCTTATTATTCGTATCCTGAACCGGGGTATGCCAAGGATAATAGGCCCACAAATATCCTCTGCTGACTATAAATGCTATACTAAGTTTCCTAGTACATGCACATTATTTCTCATCATTCCCCGGGAGCCTAGCTGCTCCATGGCATTCTTTCTCTCGATACCAGGAACGTCCATGACCACCTTACCATGGAATTGTTCTAGGTATCCCCATCAAACTTGTTATCCATATCTAAAACCCAGGTATACCAAGGGTAACAGGTCCACAAACAGTCCCCCAGCAGGGCAAACACCACCACAACACCATAAACCCAATAAGCAACACAAATAAAGGATAAAATAAAACATACTCTTTTATTTGAAAACCAAAAGTACTATATGTTCTGGGACTGCGTCCCTCTCTCAAAAAAAAGAAAGAAAAGAACGAAAACAAAAGAAGAAAAAAAGCCATATATGGTTCGGCGGTACATAATTCCAGGAGACGGTTCTTCACCAAGGTGGTCCCCCGTTCAAGCCGCTGCTTAGCTCGGCGCTCGGCCTCCTGGGACAACCGCTCCGTATTATCCAAATACATGTGTGCCCGCCAGCCATCCTCCAGCTTCTTCAGGGCAAGCTCCAGGCCAGCAGAAGTTCGATTAACTCTGTCAGCCTCCTGGATAATCAGTCCCCTTTCGGTGCGGGCAGCTTCGAGCTCAGACTCCAGGAAAGCTAACTTCTACTAAAGCTCAAGGATCTGCTCCAGCGTGTCAATTACCCCACGGGAGGCAGTCGCTTCCCAAGCCATAATATCTTCACTCTCGCGGCTCAACTGATCATATAGCTGAGACAGATCGCGGAGGTCCTTCAGTATGACCGGCTTGGTCTTATCCCGAGCAGCCCTTATCTTCTCTATGGTAGTTATGAGGAAACCGTGCTCTTGATCTATAGCAGCAGACATATCAGCTTATCGTAGCACCTGAAGTTGGGCCACCAGCTGATCAGCCTCCAGCAATTTTGTCTCCAAAAGCGCAGCTACCCCCGCCCCACCGGAAAGAGTCTTAAGAATATCAATATGACCCTGGACGCATTGTCGGGCCAAGGCAAAAGGGGTCCCTCGTTCCACAGCAGCCGCTACCCCTCTCTTCAAGTAGTGATAGAAGCTGTCAACCACGTCTTGTGACGCTTCATCCAGAACCTCCGTAGAGGACGGCGTCAAAGGAAGTGTGGCTGGCAATGTCGAAGGAGGCATACTAGAACTTGCCACCAGAGAGACAAATTCTGAGCGAAAAGATGCGTGGATAGCAGCTAACTCCTCCTCCGCCACCCGAAGAGTCTGGACACTCGACAGAGCAGAAAGGTCGACTCTCGGAGCCGCCTGAGCAGAGGAGGACGCAGGGACCATTGTCCCCTACCCCGGCTGTGCCTCCACCTAACTTCCCGAACTCGAGCCAGTGGGAGGTCCTTTAATATGAGTTGAAAGAGGAGAGGGTACGCTCCTCTCCGCCAGTTCTCCTTCGGCAGAGCCTATCTCAACAATGTCCATCATCGGCACTAAAAGGGCAGGACCTGGATGCCCAGAGCAACCATCAATCGATGTAACCCGAAGGATGTGATGATAGAACGAATGGGCCTCCTAATTAGTCAAAATTTGGCTTATCTTACCAAGCGAGGATCGCAGAGGCTGAGGTTCGTCCACAACCGCCATAGTTCCTTCACCAGTACCCCCCAAACCGAATTCAGCCGGCTCTTCTGTCCCAGCCGCCCCAGAGGGAGGTACGACTGGAGCAGCGTCACCTTGATGAAATTTAACAGTTTCGGGGACAGGTTCATCGGAGCCCCCGTCTTCTCGAGTCATGACCTCAGCAACCTGAGATCCCTCAGCCGCCGCCGAGAGAGCCCCCGCCGAAATAATCTCGGCACACATATCATCGATCAAAGTGTTCAGGGCCGGATCGACTTCAGAAACAGTAACCGATTCCTGAGATTCCCCTTCTTCTGACATCTACGAGAGGAAAGGAAAATGATTAAGATCAAAGTTCAGGAGAAAGGAAGAACTGAATAAAGATAGTAGTAACACGATCTACCTCCGAAGCGTGGTCGACGTCCTCGCTTCCCTCCCTTATAGTTAGCTTACGACGCCTGACCACAGCTCATTTCCGAGAGTGTGGAATACCGCCAACAGGAGAGATTTGCCTGCTACGCTTTCGTACAGGACCAGGTACAACAGGTGGCTGATCCGCCACCATCTCATCTGACATAATAGAAGGCTGATCCGCCCCAATATCTTCTACCGAATTGGAAGAGTTATCTGCATCATGCTCGTTGTCCTCATCATCCGCACTGGTGGAGTCCGAGTCTGGCACTTCGACTATATTCTTCCTCTTCTTCCTCGTCTTGGCCCCCTGGGGCTTCTCGTCTAGGCCAGTACCAACAAAAAAACTGGCACCCGGGTTAAAATCGACGGGGAGCTTGTTTGCCATAACATGGTATAGGGCCGCCATATATAAAATCTCTACCGGCGCCTCAACATCACGAACCGGGAAAGTGGTACGGGTATGGAACATATCATAGTAGTGCCAGGCCCTGATACCATCAAGAAGGCTACCTTCAAAACCCAAACAAAAGCTGGGACTGTCCAAAAAAAGCTGGCTGTATCCAAACTGTCGGGCAAACCTGCTGGACAGGTAAGGCTCCAGGAAGACAGCATTGCGGTTGCAATATACCAGGTGGGCAGGATGGATGTTACGCAACCACAGAAGCATCTGGCCGTCTAGAAGCTGAGGCCCAATACCGTCGAGATATACGTCCTCTATTTCCTCTGTAGTGAAACGAGGGACAGATACGAAAAAGTCGTACCTATCTGCTCTCGCCAGCGCCATCCGACAGGCGCGCATGGTCTCGTACTCCCAAGGCTCGTTGCGATAACGGAAGATAAAAGTTTCATCAGCAATCATGCCATCTTTGGAACCCGGCCTCATCAAAGACGAACAGTGTATCAGCAGCCACCCCATCAGATAATGATAGGGCAGCTCAGTCCGTTCAAAGTCTTTTGTCACATCGTGGGCAATGACCTTGGACGTAAAAGTACGGAGGCCACGGTGTATGCTACACACCATGGCCGGGAGAAGAGCTAGTTTGACTCCAAAAACTAGCTTCACAGTAGGGAGGATAAAATTACGGATGATCCTCTCAATAGAACCAGCTCCTCCTGATACTACACAATTCTGCAGCCATACCATCAAGAATCCTGCCAGGAGCGCTTCTATGATAGCTCTTGGGTATCCTGATAAAAATAACCAAGAGAGTTGGTTTGACTCCCAAATCTGTCACTGGTGGTGGTGGCCACCGTCTTGGCCGACGACACCAAGGCTTGAACCGCCTCCCGGGATTGAGGACTTTGGGAAGTAACCCGGCCAGAGGCACCCGTCGAGAAGAGATAGCTTACCCAGGCCTTAGTGTGGGAAGCATTCCCTTTCGAGCTGTTATCCTTCTTCTTGACTACCTGCTGGCACGTGCTATGGTGGCACAATATCTCCTGATAAATAGCCACGAAGCACGGATACCATTCCTTCAGCTCCTCGAACTCCTCATTCGTAGGAGTGTACAGCTCAAAAGCTTCATCCCCCCAAGGAAGTTTGGAAACCACGTGCATCTCATGGAGTGCAAGCCCCATTTCCCCTACAGGTGTATAAAAGGTTCCCGTACGGCGGTTGTACATCTCCAGCAGAGCCATGAATAATTTCTTATTTACGGAAAAGCCGTGGCTGGTGCCTGGAATAGCGTGATAAAGACCAATCTCACGCAGAAGAGTCTCATACTTTCGCGAGATCCACATAGACAGATTGATCCATAGGGGAATGGGGTGTATCCAGCTCGGGAGCACCAACCGGCCAATTGGATAGGAGCCTTTTCGAGCAAGCTGGTTTAGGAAAGTGTCGGCTGTAAAGAACGTAAAATTGGGACCCGACACATTCAAGAAAGTGCCCAAGGCCAATCCCATTACATATCGGCTGGCATGCACCTTGCCCGCACACACTGACTTCATGCTGTTGTTGTAATGGATGTCGCCCATAAACATCCCATTTCGGGTAGGGGTCAAAGACTCTTCCATCTTTCTGTCCAGCGGAAGCATATTAAACCAAGATAGTAGAAAGTGACGCTCCATTTGAGGGATGCGGATCGCCATCCCGTTAGAAATAAAGCTCCAATTCTCTAACACGTCCAGAACTTGACTGTTCTTCACAGTCAAGGTGTCTCCGAAGAAGAACGTAGGCTTCAGGTATTCCCTTTCCAATTTTCCCGAGTTCATCATGGCGCAGAGAAAATAGAAGGGCTGGTTCTTGAGGGCATTCAACCTTGTCAGAGGCTCGTCACTAGGAAGCTGGTCTGCCATATATCGAACTATCTGGTCGTACCTATAGCCCATAGCGGCTTGGGCACGACCCACCAGAGGTTTTCCTGCAGCATTAACTGGAAAATTCACTGAAAAGAGGACAAAAGAAATAAGTTAAAAAGATGGACAAGGAGAACTGATTGGTGTTTTCGAGCTTATGCGGGTCCAATTCAATGAAGTCTCATGCGGCCTAACTCAGAAAACACTTATGTGGTTCCGTCCAGCGAAGGTTCATACGGCAGTATTTTTATACGGCTCTATTTAACGAAGTCTCATGCGACAGAGGTCGGATAAGTTTATGCGGCTCATGCGAAAAATGAATTCGTGTGAGCCTATGCGGCCCAGCGCAGCTTATGCGGCCCCGTTGGCGAAGTGCTTTTGGGCTACAGTAACAATTCCCATACGGCACGGACATGAGACGTACATGCGGCACACATGAAGATGAAGGCTCGCGCATAGAGCATGCGACGTAGCCACAACAGTTAGGGTTTCAAGTTTACGCAACGTCCTTACCAGCAATGGTAGGGTAGACATCGGGGTGAACTGCTGGCACGTCGGTTGGCTGAGGAGCTGCCACATTATCATTCGTTGTCGCAGTCGAAGTAGAAGCAGTTTTCTTGCCCTTCGCTGCCGCAGCCGACGAAGACGCCGCCTTTTTACCCTTCGCCGCAACAGTCTTCTTGGGAGCCATCGGTGATCGGAGAAGAGGTTGACAGTTAGGGCAGGAAAGGCTTGAATTGAAGGAGAGAGTAAAGAAATTTCTTCTCTTAATTACTCTTATTTATAGGAGAACAAAAGAGGGAGGAAGCACATGGACCGATGGAACGCTTTGGGTCGTGTGCTGCAGGCAAAACCGACTCCTAGGATTTCACCCCTCTCATGAAGGAGATTCATCCAAAGAAAATTCAAAAATTTAATAAGCCGACTCTTGGGACTCCCCCCCAAAAGATGGCTCAAATCAAGAGCAATCAATGACGCCTACGTGGCAGAGAGGAGAGTATGCGGCCAGATCAGTTCATGCAGCCAGAGCAATCCATACGGCCAGGAAATCCATAGGGCCAGGAAGTCCATGCGGCTAGGAAGTCCTATGCGGCCAGAAGAACATCCTATAAACATAGCCATGCTTCTTATTCAAAGTATTTTAATTTTCTAAATTAAAAACTTTGAAGGGGGTCTTGTAGAAGTATGGAAAAGAACAAAGAATAGCCTATGCGGCTTAACAGAAGGATCCCCATGCGGCTCAGAAAATCCATTAAACATCCATGCGGTTCAAAGTCCTCTTGAGCCTCATGCGGCTCGGATAGCTCCATGCGGCTCAGAAAGGAGCCATGTGGCCCTCAACAGTCTTCTCTACAACTGGCCATGAACCAAATTGCCGCATTTAATGCCCTAACGGCTGACAGCCTTGACAAAGTAATAGACCTGACATAAAGTCGAAATAAAGACTCTGACATGATGGCGTGTGCCTAGGAAAATAAAGAAAATCTTTTTTACAGCCGCCACAATTCACCAAATTCTAAAGCTCCCCATACGGCCAGTATTCTCATGCGGCTCGAATCATGGGGGCCGTCTTCATGCGGCTCACGTCCTGAGAAGCCACCCTATGTGGACAGTATCCTCATGCGGCTCGGATCATGGGGGCCGTCTTCATGCGACTCACGTCCTGAGAAGCCATCCTATGCGACCAGTATTCTCATGCGGCTCGGATAATAGGGACCAACTCCATGCGGCTCAAATGATAAGATGCCACAGTTATGCAGCCTTAACACGTGGCCAGGTTTAGGCGGCTCAGCAGAAAACCACTCTCATGCGGCTCAGATTTCATAGGCCATACTTATGCGGCTGCCACCTTCATGCGGCTATGTTAAGACACTCTGTTCCTGTAGCCCGCGGTTAGGACACGTGGCAGAAGATCAGTTTTTTCTACGTTCCTATAGCTTGCAACATGGTAATAGTCGGACACGCGGCACCAAATCAATCAAGATTTATTCATTCAGCTTCAGTACAATCATCATAATTATCCGGATCAAGTCAGATTTATTGCAATCAAGTGGAGTAAACATGTGGGAGAAGATCCGAACTGACGGCTGCATGTCACAAAGATTTATGGTAATCAACATTAATTGCCAACAAATATTTGATACAATCCACATTAATTGCCTAGATTTGCTACAATCAGAATTAATGGCCCAGATTAATTGATCCTTAACAGCCGACTTCTCAAGGAGGCAATCATTTGCAAACCCTAATGATCATACCCCACTCCTATAAATAGCAAGATGCCATTCCCTTGCAAAGAGGAGCAAAAAAAGAGAGAGAGCACTACAGAGACATCCAGAGATCTAGCAACCGAAGGCGCAAGGGAGTCTCTCCACACGTCCAAGAGCATTTCTTCACCAGAGCCAAGGCTACGTCCGATCGTCCAAGGAGTAAGACAGAGCTGTCGTCGCTTTCCCGAGTCTCTACCGTCACCCCCCAGAAAAACTAAACAATTGTACTTAGATTGTTGTACCTAAGTTTTCATCCCTAGGCTTTTTTTGTACGAGCGAGTTTGTATTATGAATTAAAGTCCAGTCCTCCATATAACTGTTCTTTTCTTTTATAATCAATGGCAAACAGGTGTCTCCAGTAAACATATGTCATGAACAAGCTCGATAAAGGATAAGCTTGCAAAAAATTGGGCTATAATAGCGACGTTAGTCAAGATAGTCAAAGTATAAGGACGCAAGATTTATGTTTGAAAGAAGGCACAAGTAGTTAAAGTTCCATAAGAATCTAAGCCATGTCCGGTGTTCGTGCTTATAGAGTCGTCATACTGTCTCGTTTTCTCTGGCCTTGGTTGAACTAACGGGCATGGATCTTTAAGAACTATAGCCTAGGTAATCTTCTTAATATCCTTTTTAATGGTTTGCAAGGAAAAGTAAAGTGATGATTATGAGACATACTACCCAACTTGTAAGATTTAAACTAGTAGGGTGATAGAATATTGAAATATATATACCTAGTGCAAGCCTTCCTAACATCTATCAAACACAAAAGATAAGATTATTATAGAAAGAGTTCAAGCAGGATACAAACCAAGGAAGGCAAACGAGACTTCAAAATTTTGGAGTCAAGAAAGGAGGTCAAGTATGTGGATGCGATCCTAGACTCTAATCCTATATGCAGGCACGTTCGGTACTTTAACGTAACCGAAATGGCAAACTCGACCTGCATGGGCCACCACAAAAACATGCAGCGCTCCAATCCCAAAAATACTTAGGACTAAGTACATAGACATGCCAGCTGTATACGTACGAAGTATACCCCTATATATGGAACCCCCGTATGTATACATAAGCTATAAAATACAGTAAACCTTGACAACTAAATCTCATCTACAAAAATAAAAGAATAATAATATAAATCAACTAAAAATTTGTCATTTGTACATGTAGTTGGGCGAAGACAAATCCACTCCAACCATTTTAAATAAAAAAAATATAAAAGGAAAAGATTGATAAAAATGGCAATAGACGATCCAAGAGCAATCCTCCTCGATAGAAAAGGGAAGACCACAATCATGGCTAGAGCACTTACGAAATATCATAAAAGCACACACTTGGAGAGATTACCAGGTCCTCAGAGGGACATAACAAGATACAGGAAGAACATGCCATAATAAACTGAATATATATAATATATCACAAGTCACAAGTAAAGTATATTAGTTGTGAGCACCCTAAATTTTAGGGTCTATTTTAAAATTTTCTAAATGAATTATTTTTAATAAATATTTTTTCATAATTATTTTTGATCATTAAATATAATTTTTCGTGACTTTGGATTTTGGAGCGTCAGGGATGTCAATCTCTGGATACTTTTTTTATGAGTTTTGTAGTAGACAAGATTATCTTTATTTTGGTATATGATGTCCCACTTAAACCTGTTTCCTTGTATTCTTTTTGTATCGCAAAACTTTTGGGTCAATTTAGGCCAATTGATCATCTACCGTTAAAATGTGACCTAACTTCCAATTTAATTTTGGGCTCGACATCGATCCAACATAATCAACCCAATATATAGTTTTGACCTATTTGAGTCTACTACGCGCATGCCACTTGCGTGCCATCCAATTGATCTCCCGCATGCTCCTATTTTATCAATGATTATAAATGACTTAAATTGTAGTCATGATCGTACCAAGCCCAAACATAACCCAATCGAACTCGAACACCCAACCTAATTTCTTGTGGCCATTTATATGGCACCTTTCGAGGCACTGTATAGAAGAAAGTGTCGTTCTTCTGTAAACCCCCCATATTATATATATATGTATAAATGTATATTATTTTTATTATCCTCTAATGACCATTTTGAATTTATTATTGCCTATCTAATATATTTAATTATCTTGTTGGCAAATAGTTGATATGTTATATTTATAGCCAATACCTAACTCCTAAGTTTTGAGACCCTTGAATTTCTTGAGCCAAAACTTTGCAACCTAGCCTACATCGTGGCCCAACCCTTGTGTGATATGCTTGACTTTTTGTCATAATTCTTCTTTTTCTTCCTTCATTCTCCTCATATTCCTCCTTTTCCCTTAACTAAATAATCTAGCCCAATGCTCAGGCCCAAGCATATGGATATGAAGAGCAACAATATCTTCTTGTATATTCCAATTGACTTAACGGGTTGATATTTTACATCGACAATCTAATAACCCACCCATATCCATGTCATTCAAAATTTTCATTGTCTTCTTCTTCTCTGCTACTGCACCTTGTACGACTGTAGCAGTAGGCTAGAATGCCTTGTCCTTCACCTCTACCATATGCAGAGCACAGCAAGTTAGCAACCAACATTATTTCTTTATCCTCTCCAAAGGGAAGACAAAACTTCATCCTTCTCTTTCCCTCCTTCACTTTCTTCTCCATGTGTTGCTGTTGTTATCGCAGTCTTCCCCGCAGACCCTAACGGTCGGAGCAGACCCCGACCAGCCTACCCAGCCATACGAGCCTTGAGTTGACTCGTGTGCTGCCCTATACAGTGCACGCAGTAGCGTGCACCCAACCGCCGCGTACAGCGCTGTATTAAGGCAATTGTCGCTGCTGATGGCCGTACTCATGTGCCACAGGCAACCTGTCACGACCCGCACCCTAGAGTAAGGGCACGAGAAGTGGGTACGTCCAGCCTACGCCGCAGTATCGACGGTAGAACGCTGTCCTAGGTCACAAAATCTAACAATATAATGCTAAGCAGTTTATACTCCCCGAATGGGAGTGACATAGTAGAATGTAAACTCAATCACAACTAAGGAAGAACATGATATAAGATAGATAAAACATGAAATCCAAAAGAGATACAGCAGATAGAAGTCTAAGTGTCTAAGATATCCAAACCCAGAATTACATCTCAAAGCTCAAATACAGTAATCCATAAATACAACTCAAGACAACTGAAAATAAGCTATAAGCAAAACCCTAGCTATCTATACAACCTCTACTGTGTCTCCTCTAGGCTAGCTGGCAACCTCCAGACTATCTGTAAAATTTATCAACAGGTTCAGTCAGGACTGGAGCGAGCACAGTACATCTCAACCGTTCATAGCAGGTTAGAAAATATAAACATGCAGTAGAGTAAGATACAGGATCTGAAAGAAATACAGTATGTAAACAGGGAGAGAGTACTGTAATAGAAATATCTACTATTAATAGAGAACTAACAGTGGCTAGTGATGTAGAGTACAGGATAGCACATGTGAACAGGACAGATTTGTACATGATCTACACTAAAGAGTTGCACAAGATCTACACTACTATAGAATTGTTCACATGACTACTAGCACTCCCCCGTTTCCCCAATCAATACACAAGGATCTAAACAGGTTATGTTATTGTACATGATATCACATGGAGGCCCATCAAAGGGTACACATGATAGTATACATGAGGGCTCTGTGAACATGAAAGTACAAGATTCACAAGAGTGTACATGTATGGTGAAAGCCCAGGAGTACATGATGAAAGTGAAACGCACATGACACAATGTACCCGATGCTCCCGAGGGGGATAACATCGCATGAAGAGATCCATATAGTACTAATCCGTGATAATGTCGTGACAACATCAAGTATAGTAATCTACAGCAGGAATATAATTCTAAGCAGGATATGAAATGATCAGAGAATATACTCGCCTGGTGTCTGAATGTCCAAAGTAAATATACTGTCCGAGGAGAGGTGTCTGGCTCCTAATCAGAACAGCACAAGTCACCACAAGTCCAAAATGGCAATACAAAGTTTTATTATGCATTCTACATGATTCTAAGTCAATCTAGACCAAAGTCAACTCTTGGTCAACTTGGTCAACCCTGAAAGTCAAACCTAGGTCAACTATGGTCAAACTAGGTCTTAACATGTCTAAATTAGGTCAACCAAGTTATTCTAGGTCTAAACAAACTAAGTATATGCAAATCAAGTATCCAAGATAGCTACTAACTCATAGCCTAAGTCACTTGCTAAACCAAGCACAAAACTAAACCATAAGCTAACAAGGCACACAAACTTAGTCATATAATGTATATATATTATCCACATTCACATATTCATATACATAGATATATATAGGAAAGCTATATATATAGGCACATATATATATATATATAGAGAGAGAGAGAGAAAGTGAGGTAAAAGAGTAAGTGAGTATGTGTGTGTTTGGCATGTGTGTGAAAGGATATGTGTTAATGTTCTAAAATTTAGTGATAGGTAGGTGTATGTGACATGGGATACATGATGCCAAAGGGTGTATGAATGCATGTGTGTAAAAGGTTATAGGTTAACTCAGTTTATAGAAATACATACATATATACTTACCTTGTATACATGAATACATACATAGCATGTATATTATATTTACATGATACATACATGTATACTTGTATTATATTATACTTACATTCATACATATTAGGTACTTGTATTTATATTAACATATTGCAAACATTCATTTCATTCATGCATCTATGCATTACCTACATGTTTTATACATATGCATACATTGTATATTCATATCATTTCATACATTAACATAGAGACATACAAACATGCACACATCATATATTTCATACATTGTATTACCTTACATATCATGTTATATATTATCATTCATTTCTTTCATATATTACATTATCTTTAAGTTGAATACATCATATATGGATACAATATATTATCTTGCATGCATGCATTCATATATTACATTCTATATTACCTATATACATGTATTTCCTCCATTCATTCATGCTTGCATCATATACTCTACATTACCATACATGTTATCATTATATATTGTATTACAATATTTATACATTATGCATTTATATCTATCATTACATATATATCTTGTATTCATATCTAGCATTCATTATATACTTTCATGTATACATTGTATATCATTCTTTTATTCATGCATTGCTTATATGCATTATATTAATTTCATTCCTACATGCTTGCATTCAACCATATATATACATTAATGTAAAGAGAATATATATCATATATATATCATTTCATTCATCTAACATATCATGCATTACATACTCTATATTTATTTAATATCCATACTACATAGCCTCATAGGTTACACAAAATACATATATCGTATTGTCACTATTCTACTTAAAACCAATACTGTACCAATTGGGCATTCACTAAATTCTAGGATTAAAGTATGTTATATATCTTTGTATTAGCTTTCCGAAACTTTAAACGGATCGCATTTTCGTGTCCGGAAGCTCCTGAAATCGAGAAAATACCGAAACGTGTTCGTCTTTCGTACAACTGACACTCAAATAATTTTACAGAAAGTTTTAGAATGAATTTGGCTTATTAAAATATATATTGGAAAGCTAACTTCGATACGCTTCTTTAAAAAAAACAGGAGGTTAATTGGAGTTATGAGCTAAAACTTATGGCATTTCTAATTTGCTCTAGCTACTAAAAACGTGGATAAAAATTATGACGAATTTAGGTAGTTTGAGACAAAAGAAACACAAGTATATAACATAATATATCAAGAACTCACTCTCTACACTAATATATATATATGAGACACTATAGAACACATATCCAATACAAAAATATGAGATTAAACATGTAATAATTCATTCATACATAACAACAACCCATAGTGTGTCCAAATTTGGGATTTTCCCACATGGACACAACCACAACACAAAGGACACTCCTATGACCTCCAAATGGATACGAAATGGACACAAATAGAGATACAACCATGGGGGTCATTCCTATGGATTCAAAATATTTTTATATGCATGTAGGGATGGATTAGAAGAGAGATTATATCTTCCGGAAGAGAGATTCAAAGGAAAAGCCTTCCGATACGGCACCGACACGTAAAGATTCCAAAAGGACACGAACGAGCTCCGAATCCTCCCAAACTTGGCTAGTACCCTCTAACCATGGAGTAGAAGAGAAATAAAGAAGATTTGGTGGAAGAAGGGGTTGATTTGGAGATGAAATCAATGGAGGTTCATCTCTAAATTAATTTGGGGAAGAACAAGAGAGAGAAAGTGGATGAAGACAAATGAATGAAGAAGTGACTCACTCCTTATCCACCCATAGGTGGCTGCCCAAAAAGGGTGAGGTGTCCCCTATTTGAATGTCCAAAATGCCCTCCACTAATCTATTTGATTTAAATTAGGAATCAGTTAAAGGTTGAGGTCAATTTAGTCTAGTTTTAAGACTCTAATTAAACTAAACCTATCCATAAATAATTAATCTAACTACGAACTAAAATTAATATCATGTGGACTAAAATTAATATCATGTGGGCCATGCCTAACTAGTGTGTGGGTCCCACTAGAGTCAAACTACCCCCCGGGTTCCCGTTTCAAGTCGGATTGAGTTGAAATTCGAACCCAACTCAAATAACCCCAAAACAATATCATAAATAATAAAATAAATTTCAACCCCAAAATAATATCATAAATAATAAAATAAATTTTAAAAATATTCAAAAATATAAAATGATAAAAATATTCCTGTTTCTGAAAACTGGGGCTGACACAACCTTGCCATCATGCTGCAATCGTACGCCTCGTACACTATACTGCACACTGCATGCAGCCGCGAGCCAACCCTTGGCCACCTTCCTCGCGTGGCCGTGCGATCTTCCTGCGACCATGTGCAGTCCCGCGCAATAGTAGTACGGCCGAGATAGTAGCGGCAACCACCGCGTGCGGCCTCCCCTCGACTGCACAGGCATGGTGGACTTCGATGAACCCTCCGGCAAACACTTCTCAGCCGCCACGCTTCTCTCCAATGCATACAACAATCAATTCAAGCATTTTGCACGAGATCCCATCGTGACGTGCGATTTGAAACTCAGAAATTATGTTTCGGGATAGCGACTTCGTACACGTTTTTTGGACAATCCGACCGTTGGATCGTCGATCCGTTTCTTCCTTCTCCATTTCGGTATATACCCCTTCACTCTCTAAAGTTTCAACCAGCAATTCGATCGTTTGATAGATCAAAATCGGCCTCCACGTTGTCTATTTAAATTGCATTATTTTTGGACAATTTTATAGAGCCAGCTTCATGGACTTGTATCTCCGCCGTTGTTGCTTTGTTTGACATGCCACCAGTTCCTGTGCATAGCTGGTATAACCAACTTCTTGTCCTTAATGTCTCGTTTCATCGTGAGCTCGTTTGATTGGTTGAATTTAACGCCAAAGTTGGTCGTTCGAATTCATAATTTTTAACTTATAAAATTCTAATTTTAAATTTGGGACTGTAAAACCCCTAAATTTCTACTATATTTTTTATATTAAATTTGGTACTGATTTAAATTTTTTTTGTATTGTACGTCGCGTAGTCGTATTGTACGTCATGCACAAAATTTTATTTTTCGTAATTGCTCGACGAGTTCGAATATGTGCGAACGTACATATTTTTAGAAAAATATTTTTATTTTTATAGTTTCAAGATAATATATATAATAATTATTTTTGCCATTATACCAAATTTCTATGTTGGTTATTTTAAGCCTTTCTTTCTAATATTTATTAGTAATAAATTATATTTCATTGTATACTAGAAAAGCGTAATTTTGTATAAATAATTATGCATATATATCTCATAATTAATTATTAGTTTATTTGTAAATAATAATGTATTTTTGAAATTATTATTTTAGTATTTTTAGAAAACATATTTTGAAATTTTGTAGCAATTTAAAACTTGATTTGATTTATGGATGTGTTTTAAATAGTAGATTAATATCTATATTTAGAATTTGCTTTATCCCAACTGATTTTAAACCAAAAGAATTTAATTAGATTTAAATTGGATTTTGATTTGGATTTGGATTTATTGAATTAATTTAAATTAAATTACGGATTTAAACTAATCATAATCCTTATCTTAATGGAAATTCCCACATCTTATAAATAGGCAGGTACTCCTCCATAATTCCTCATCTCCACAAATTTCTCCACCCACGTGTGTGCATCGTGTCCGTGTCCCCTCCCCGTTCTTATTCCAATATATATACATATATATTTTGTCCCTTGTGTCGGACACACCCCGATACATACAACCAAAATAAGAATCCTAAACCTAACTTCGATGAGCCACTGTCGCTTCACGTCTTTCCTACACCATTGCGACCCTCATCATCAACCCCAACTCTCCGACCCATGAACGCCACCACCGGTGTAACCATCACCGTCCCCAGAACCATCACCCGACACTACCGAATACCCGACCTCCATCCAAAACCCCAACACCATCGTCGCCGTCTCCTCCGAACTCCTGACCAAAGCAAAACCACCACTGAAATTGGCCAACCCCGCCAAGGCCATCACGACCACCCGCAGCTACCTTTACCATCACCGCCACACTAACAAACCTACGCCCCCACCATCATCATCACCGCCCCGCCTACATCGCCAACACCACTGTCGTCACCCCGACCACCATCGTGGTCACCATCCGAAACACCACCGACACCACGGCCATCGATACCACCCAAAACCCCCCAAAAAAATCTAAACTCCATTACCTCGCCGGCACTGCGCCGCCGAGAGCTCCGCCATAGACCAGCCGACCGATCTCTCCTTGCCGAGCCCCGCCCTAGCCGTCGCCGCCCTAGCCGTCGCCACCCTAGCCGTGGTCGTGCGACATCGAAAAACCGTCGTGCCCTTTTTTTTCTACCGCGCCCGAGCTTACCCCCGCCGCCGTCTTCCTCCAGGTGGCCGGTCGCCGCGAACCCCTCATCGCGTCTTGCCGACCCCCTCCGCACAGCACCGCTCTCCGCAGAACCCTAGCACGACCAACGAACCCTCCGGCCGCCGCCGAGCTCTCCCACAGCTCCGTCGCGTGCGGGCCACCAAGCCTCCGCGTGCGCCACCGCCGGTCGAAACCCTCTCCGCGTCGCTCGCTGAGCCGCTCCTCCGCCGGACCAATCGACCCCCAGCCCGGCCGAAACCCCTCCGACGAACCCCGATCTCTCCGTCTCCCTCTTCCTCTGTCTCAACCGCTCCTCCTTTTACCCTTCCCTCATCCAAGCATCCGCCCTCCGGTGCAGCTCCGTCGCACCATGCCGTGCAGGTCGATGCGCCACCGCACTTCTCTCCCTCTCGCCGATCGCCATTCTCTCTCTCCATCCCCTTTTTCCTTTCCCCTCTCTCTCTCCTCTCTCTTCATTTCTTTCTTAAATGTTTTTTTATTTCGTTTACCTAACAAAAGTCTGCTGACTTGTTCATATACAGAATTAGGATTGCTATTAATATATTTATTATTATTATTATTATTAATATTATCATTATTATTATCATAATCATCATTAATATTATTATCATTAATATTTTTTTACTATTATTATTGATATTATTATTATTATCATTATTATTATTATTATTATTAAAATACCCTTTTTTATTTTTATGTATTTAATTCGGGTGTAAAAATATTCTGCTAATAGCATTATATTACTAAATATTTTTATTTCAGTGATATTATTGATAATATATATATTTACGTATTTTGTTATGTTGAGATAAGTAATCAGTATTACTATATCCAAAGATTATTATATGCAGACATTATTATTATTTTTATAAATATATATATTAAATAATTTTCTAAACAAAAGTTATCTTGCAACAAAAAGATTATATCGAGGCTTGGCCCTATACATATTTCCAATGTTAGTCTTAGCCTTAGATAATGTTTCCATATATATACATATATATATTTCTAAAATTTTTTTCAACTATTATAAATATAGTCTTCAAGGATTATAAATAGTTTTCTAAAAATCATAAATATTTTATTATCCATTTTTCTTTGATTTTCTCCTTTCCATGACCAATCCCGTTATTCCTGTTCCTTCGCCAATTTCGAGACTACCTTATGTCCACCCTAGCTAATTTGACCATCCTGGACCCAATGGAACCGTCCGTGCCGACATCACAGGTCACCTTGCATAGTTGTTGCACCGAAGTCGAAGTTAGTGCCACATTGATTATCGTAGCACACTAGGCGCTCTACCAGGCAAGACACCTTGCCATTTGCTGTTTATTTATTTTAGCTCATATTTCATGCATTATTCATTATTTTTTTTATGCAAAATAAACTGTGACACATGGCATAACCTGTTAGAACTTACTGTTCATTTATATTTCCTGCTATGTATTATTTTTCTTTCACATTAAACCTAGATTTAAGGGACCACCTTGTGTGTTGCATTCATTGGCCTTGATCACACGTTGTAACACGAAGTTGTGTGTCGTATGTAGAACACGGACGTGCGTGATTGGCTGGCCACCAGTACGTACAAGCCGTGCGATAGGAATAACCGCTAATAGAATTGCATGCTAGTTTGACTTAGTGGTTATAGAGGTTAATATTGTAGATACAACATAGTAGGCATTGGGCGGGAAGGACAATTCCTTAGCGTATGGGCTTCGATGCACTTTCCCTTTTGTAACCCGTGAGCTCCGCCGGAGTCGCGGGTCAGCTTACCCATGATTACTGACGGCCGCTGACGTTCTGCAGAATGTTATGCTCTTACTGATGGGGCCTCTGGTGCCCAAGGAGGGACTATATCGATCCTATTTAGCCAGGGCCCATGCGTAGGATGGATTGTTCTTAACTATATTTCACTTAGAATGGTTAGGCTACCTTATCCATTAGGTACGATTACTTTTGGTTTGGGTACTTCTATCTGACCGTGGCTTGGAACAATAACTTGTCGTGGATTAGTTCATCACATCTTGTCCTTGTTTGGTTGTAGGTGTGACTTACTACTTCGATGAGAAGGTATTGAACCTTGTTGGGGTTCGGATACTATATTGGATTCATAGCATGGAAAGATACGTCACCGTGAATTAGTTTACCATCTCTTATCCTTGTTTGGTTGGGGGGATGGTACACTCGTTCAATAGGTGTGTATTGGACCATGTTATAATTCAATTGACTTATTTATTTGAGCAATATTTATTCAGTTTATATGGCATGATATTATGTGTCTTGTTACGTCCCTCTGAGGACCTGGTTATCTCTCCAGGTGTGTGCTCTTGTCTTTCGCAGGTGTTCTAGCTCTAGCCATGTTCATCGTTATTTCTTCGAGGATGATTGCACTTAGATCGTCTTCGCTTCGCTCGCCAAACTCATTTTGTTTTTCATGTATTTTTCCTTATTTTGTTGGTAGTAGATTTATCTCCGCCCTACATATTGTACCAATATAATTCATTATTGTTATATATTATTTATTCTTACATTTTGTGGATGAGATTAGTTATAGTTTTACTACATTTTTCAGCTTATGTATTCATACGAAGTTTCCATATATTAGAGTGTACTTCGTATGTACACATCTGGCAAGTCTACGTTCCTAGTCCTACATATTTTGGGACTGGGGCGTTACAGGGACTCCGGATACCAGATTTGAAACCACCAGTGGACTCGTGGCATCATTTTGGCATAAATTCATATATAATTTCTGAGTTTGGTAGACTTTGGCACCAACACATATTTCTGTGCAAATCGGATTCCAAATATTTGGGTCAACGTATCATTTTGAGATCGGCTCATCGGAATCCAATTCCGGATATACCGTTGGATTCGTTTCATCATTCTGGATGCGTGGACGTATAATTTTCTAGGTTTAGTAGACTTCTATCCTAGCACATTTTTTGGTACAATGTGGGTCCAACGGTAAACATCATTTTGACCTAAAATTACTATTTTGCTCCTGTATCCAAATTGGACTTATGGATAGGCTATTCTAGCTAATTTGACCATTCTGGATATGTTGGTGATATTTTTTTTACAATCCGACAACGTTTATTGATTTTCCCCTTATGTGTCACCCTTAAATTATAATTAATTCTTATTACGTTCATATTTTAGAATTCGTGCATCAGAACCGAGATCAGTCAATTCTAGGAATCTTACATCACTAAAATTAACGAGATGACTACATGGATCGCTACGACATGAATTTTAACCTTACGATTGATCTCCTTGCCCCAATTTATGTGTCGTAGGTCTCGATGTACGAATAACGAGGTACAAACTTGATATTTTAATAACCTACAACTTGTAATTCATATTCTTAGCATATATATATATATATATATATATACATATATATATATATATATATATATATATATATATATATATATATATATATGTATGTATATAATTGGATTTTGAAAAACACTAAATGATTTTTGGATGATTGAGTGTCGTAGTCTTGCCCCATTATAGTGTTGAGTCTATAAGAACTTCTAAGTGTTGATTATAGGTTTAGTGTCACCCCATATTAGTCTACTATACTAGGTCATCACTTAGCTAGGTGTCCAATTAGAAGTCGTGTCGCACCACAAGTGTTAGTCTTGAACAAAGAATAGGAACGGAGATTATTATACCCTTTTTGACAGTGACAGGATACCAGGCTTCTTTCTTTGCATTTCTATTTCACTGCCTTGATCGAAGCAAATACCACTACAAACTTTACTTACTGCATATGATAATGAATTACGTATGAACAATGTTAATACAGTTATTTAAACTAAAAATCATATCTTACATGTTTCTATGTACCTACCGTATGCTCCATATGCTTTATACTGCTCTCACTATCTTTTACATGTTATAACTTAGGTAATAGGAAAACTGCTAGTTGAGTACGTGATCAGACCCCTCTACAGTATCGAGCGAGGTCGTATCGCATGCAACCTTGCCGTAGGCCTTATCCCGCATATTTGAACGTATATACATCTATTGCTTGTGTACTTGTACGTATGTATATTTTATTATATGTATACTTGTATACCGGTATATTTTATACATATTAACCGATCACGTACCTGCTAGAGTTTCAAACACTAGATATACATATGTTGCCATAACAAATGTATTTGCTACATGATAGACTGTGATATGATATGATTCTTATTTATCATATTTATTTTCATTCCATGCTCAGTATATTTAGTTTATAGAACAAGTACTTGCTCTCTTTCTGACTGAAAAACGTTGTAGGCAAAATTTCTAAGGAAGAGTTGCTATGTGATCCTTACTATGGGCCCACTACAGAGGACCGGGTCATTGCTCCCGAGGAAGTCCCAGCAGGGAACCTAGCTTGGTAGTCTTGTGTAGATCCTTTTTGGCTTGGTTGTTGAACTGGTTAGACTCTATCTTTTGGTCACTGGACTTTGTCTCCAGTTTAATACCTTAGAAGTATAATAATTAAATCTGAAATTATTTTACTTTCGCTTATAGATGTTGTGTTGTGATGAACCTTTGAAGTGTGATATTAGAACTATTAGTACCTTAGATTCATTACTGTATTTACTTAGAACAGCTTACTACGCTATAACACAAGTGTAGGCTGGGCATGGTTCGGCCTCGCCCAACAATTTGGGTAGCAGATCGTGACATGTTTTTAGTGGTGGCCCATAAAGGTCGAGACTTAAGTTGTTTGGTTACGTTATTGTACCAAGCATGCCTGCAATTAGGATCTTAGGACAACTTGATAACACTAGAGCCAAAAATTAGAACACCTAGAGGATTACTAGGATTGCAACATAGGGAAAACTCATCACAACAAAGGACCGTCAACTATATTTAGTCTCTTGCTTGAAATTCAGTGGGTTACAATTTTGACAAAGATAGTACCTTTGGGATGACCCCTGAGAATCTCACTCTAAATCTTACCTCAAAATCTGTTTCCACTTGTTTCTATTTACTCTTCCTTGATTCGTTTTTGACTTTGATTCCTGATATTCGTTGTTGACTTTGATTTTATATCGAGATAAATTTTATGGATTGAATTAAGGTATATTCTGATAACATAATTGATGATGACAGTGAGAAAAAAAATGTCTGCTTTAGTTATGGAGATTAGAATTTATCGCAGCCATATTAGCTGGTATACCAAAAACATAGAGCCTAATTTTGGGTATACTTACCTTAGTTATGGAATTTAGATTTTCTTGTAGCTATACTGGTTGGCATGGCAGGAATTCTAGATAAAATAATTATAGGGTGTATACCTTAGTTATTGACTCTATCATTTATTGCAGCTATGCTTACTAGTATGACAAAAATTCTAGCAACATAATTTCTGGAAGACGTGTATGGTTATCAGATCATATCTTAAATTGGTTCACTTCGTTATGACCAAATGAACAAGAATAAATTCTTATCATTATTTTTTCCCGTCTTGATTAACTCTGTCATATCTACAGCCACAGCTAGGATTATAGGTTCTCTAGAACTCTCCAACAAGATTCATGTTATCTTTTCTCGACATAGTTCCTTTTATGTTCCATCTTTCCTATGATTTGACTAAAATCTTCTTCGTTAACCTCTTGGGTAATTCTTCTCGTCCTTCTCGATAATTGTTGGGAATGCCTTATGGATTGATCCAAGAAAGGTTCACGAAAGTATATTTTAACCTTGTATTATAGAATCGAGAGTTTTGCAGTCAGAGAAATACTGGCGAGGCAGGACTTCAGATGACGACATCATGGTTACATATGTTTCACAAATCTTACTTGAACCATTTCCTATGCATTTAATTAATATTTCATGGATTTAGCCAAGATATGTTCAAGAACCTGTATTATCTGGCATGGCAGATGTGCACTGCAGGCATCCATCATATTACGGAATAAAGAAGTTATTTCAGCCAGTTGCACAATTACTTGGCAGTAACTTCACATGACATAATCACGGAGGTATATGTTTCTCAAGTTTTACCTAGACTACATCTTATGCATCTCGTTTTGCCTTATACTATTCTTGGAGATATTTCGACAAACTTTCCTGTCTTGCTCGACCCTTAACTTGTTTGGATACTGAAATGGATTGCTCGACCCAATCTTAGGCCATTGTTACCTTCTATTTAATAGACAACTAAAATAGCCAAACCTCGTTAACTGATTCTATATTATAACTATAAATGTTATTGTGTGATTGTGATGAGTACGTTTCCTAGGGATTGGTTAGATTAAGCTTATAGGATAGATGAGTGACTAATTATAGTGGACTTAGAAGCCATTAAAAATGATTGCATTGATAGTATAACTTGATGATAGGGTATCTAAGATGGAGTGATGAGATATTATAATACTATGACTACGGATTGAGGATTAGAATCTTGAACTTAGGGTTTGAGGGTTGAGCATTTGTAGGGCTTTGAAAACGAAGTAATTATTGGTTATCTATAAGCTAATTACATATGATCGGAGGGTAGATCTATATATGTGATGATATAGGATAAGTTAGAGGGAGATATAATATTGCGTGCAAGATCGAGAGATATCGGTTAAAATAACAAAGAACAAAGCAAAAACATATGTACATTGGTTATTAATAAATCAATAAATGAATCAAGAGTTTAAAATTGAGGATTTATATTCGAAGGAGTTCTTGTGTAAAAAAAAGGCTCTATGCCAAGAATTAGAATTGAACGTATAATTTCAAGGAGAAGCTGTAGAGGGTGACTGAAGGCAATTAATACAAAGAGCTTGTGTATTGAAAAAATAAGGATACTAAGGATAGGATAAAGAAACAAACTATTTACAATTGAGATTGAAAATATGGCGAGTAACCAAGCATTATCGATCTATATAGATATCTCGATGATGACTTATATTCACGAAGGTTCCATACTGGTAAGAAAGATTCTAGAGGGTAAAATGATAGTTTATAATGAAAGAATATTATTGTACCTGAACCAAAATAATTGTAAAGAGAACATTAGAGGTGATTATAAGGGTAGCAGATTAAGTACTGTAGCCGTAGCAGCTACATGCCATAGCTTGACCTATTTGTTGATTTTGAATTTCGAGGACAAAATTCTTGTAAGTTGGGTAGGATGTGAGCCCCCTGAATTTTAGGATTTATTTTATAATTTTCTAACTGAATTATTTTTAATAAATATTTTATTATAATTATTTTTTATCATTAAATGTATTTTTTTTGTGACTTTGGTTTTTGGAGTGTCAGGGACATCAATCTCTGGAAACTTTATGAGTTTTGTAGTAGACAAGATTATCTTCATTTTGGTATATGATGTCCCACTCAAACTTGTTTCCTTGTATTCTTTTTGCATCGTACAACTTTCGGTCAATTTAGGCCAATTGATCATCTACCGTTAAAATGTGACCTAACTTCCAATTTAATTTTGGGGCTCGACATCGATCCAACCTAATCGACCCAATATATGGTTTTGACCTATTTAAACCTACTATGCGCATGCCACTTGCGTGCCATCCAATTGAGCTCTTGCGTGCTCCTATTTTATTAATGATTATAAATGACTTAAATTCTAGTCATGATCGCACCAAGCCCAAACCTAACCCAATCGAACCCAAACACCCAACCCAATTTCTTGCAGTCAATCATGTGGCACTTTTCGAGGCACTGTATGGAAACAAGTGTCGTTCTTCTGTAAACCCCCCATATATATATATATATATATATATATATATATATATATATATATATATATATATTTTATATATATATATATATATATATATATAATTTTTATTATCCTCTAATGAAATTATATATATTATTTTTATTATCCTTTAATGACGTATTGAATTTATTATTGCCTATCTAATATATTTAATTACCTTGTTGGCAAATAGTTGATATGTTATGCATATAGCCAATACCGAACTCCTAAGTTTTGAGACCCTTGAATTTCATAATCCAAAACTTTCCAACCCAACCCACATCGTGGTCCAACCCCTGTGTGATATTCTTGACATTTTTTCATAATTCTTCTTTTTCTTCCTTCATTCGCCTCATATTCCGTCTTTTCCCTTAACTAAATAGTCCAGCCCAATGCTCGGGCCCAAGTCTATGGATATGAAGAGCAACAATATCTTCTTGGATATTTGAATTGACTTAACGGGTTGAACTTTTACATCCGTAACCCAATAACCCACCCATATCTATCTCATTCAAAATTTTCCTTGTCTTCTTCTCCTCTGCTACTGCACCTTGTACGACTGTAGCTATAAGCTAGCATGCCTTATCCTCCTCCTATGCTATATACAGAGCACAGCAAGTTGGCAACCCCCTTATTTCTTTATCATCTCCAATGGGAACATAACACTTTATCTTCCTCTTTTCCTCCTTCACTTTCTTCTCCATGTGTTGTTGATGTTGTCGCAGCCTTCCCCGCAGACCATGACCAGCCTCCCCCGCCATGCAAACCTTGAGTCAACTCATGTGCCGCCCCGCACGGTGCATGCAGCCACGAGCCACCCCCTGTCCACTTCCCCCGTATGGCCGTACGATCTTCCTGCAACCGTATACAGTCCAGCGCAATAGAAGAGCGGTCGGGATGGCAGTGGCAACTATTGCATGCGACCTCCCCTAGACTTCACAGGTGTGGTGGACTTCGATGAACTCTTTCGCAAACACTCCTGAGCCACCACGCTCCTCCCCGACGAATACAAAAGTCGATTCGTGCGTTTCGTAAGAGAACCCGTCGTGACACACGATTTGGAACTCAAAAATCATGTTTTGGGACAGCGACTTCGTGTGCATTTTTAGGATAATCAGACCGTTGGATCATCGATCAACTTCTCCATCTCGGTATATACCCTTCACTCCTCTAATATTTCACCGTTAATTCGATCGTTTGATAGATCAAAACCGGCCACCAAGTTGACCATTTAAATTATGTTATTTTTGGACAGTTTTATAGAGCCAACTTTGTTGACTTGTATCTCCGCCGTTGCAGCTCCGGTTTATGCGCCACCAGTTCCTGTGCATATCTGGTATAACCAACTTATTGTCCTTAAAGTCTCGTTTCATTGTGAGCTCGTTTGATTGGTTGAATTTGATGCCAAAGTTAGCCGTCCGAATTCATAATTTCTAACTTGTAAAATTCTAATTTTGAATTCGGGACTCCGAATTCCAGTTCTGAAACTACCAGTGGACTTGTGATATCATTTTGGAATACATTCATATATAACTTGCTGAGTTTGGTGGACTTTGGCACCGACGCACATTTTCGTACAAACCAGATTCTAAATGTCCAGTCAACGTATCATTTTAAGACCGGCTCATCGGAATCCAATTTCGGATATACCGTTGGGTTCGTATCGAAATTCTAGACTCGTGGACATATAATTTGCTCGGTTTCGTTGACTTCTATCCTAGCATGTTTTTCGGTACAAAGTGGATCCAACGACGAACATCATTTTGACCTAAAATTACCATTTTGCTCCTGTGTCTAAATTGGACTTATAGGTAGGCTATCCTAGCTAATTTGACCATTCTAGATATGGTGGTGATATTTTTTTATCATCCGACTACATTTGTAGATTTTTTTCCTTATGTATCATCCTTAAATTATAATTAATTCTTATTATGTTCGTATTTCGGAATCCGTGCATCAGAACCGAGATCAGTCAATTCAGTGATCTCACATCGCTGAAATTGACAAGATGACCATGTGGATGCTACGATACGATTGTTAACCTTACGATTGATCGTCTTACCTCAATTTGCATATCGTAGGTCTCGATGTACGAATAATGAGGTGCAAACTTGATATTTTAATAACCTACAACTTGTAATTCATATTCTTAGCATATATATATATATATATATATATATATATATTTTATAAATATATATATATATATATATATATATATATTTATAAAATATATATATATATATATATATATATATATATATAAATATATATATATATATATAATTGGAAAATATATATATATATATATATATATATATATATATATATATATATATATATATAATATATATATATATATATATATATATATATATAATTGGATTTTGTAAAACTCTAACTGATTTTTGGATAATTTGAGTGACGTAGTCTTGCCCCGTTATAGTGTTAAGTTTATAAGGACTTATAAGTGTTGATTATAGGTTTAGTGTCACCCCATATTGGTCTACTATACTAGGTCATCACTTAGCTAGGTGTCCAGTTAGAAGTCGTGTCGCACCACTAGTGTTAGTGTCTTGAACATAGAATAGGAACTGAGATTATTATACCCTTTTTGACAGTGACAGGACACCAGGATTCTTCCTCTGCATTTCCATTTCATTGCCTTGCTCGAGGGGAGTACCACTACAAACTTTAGTTATTGCGTATGATAATGAATTATGTATGAACAATGTTAATACAATTATTTAAACTGAAAATCATATCTTACATGTTTCTATGTACCTACCGTATGCTCCACATGCTTTAAACTACTATCAATATCTTTTACATTTTATAACTTGGGCAATGGTGAAACTGCTAGTTGAGTACGTGATCAGACCCATTTACAGAACCGAGCCAGGTCGCATCGCATGCAACCTTGTCGTAGGCCTTATCCCGTATATTTGTACGTATGTACATCTATTGCTTGTGCACTTGTATGTGTGTACATTTTATTACATGTACACTTGTACACCGGTACATTTTATACCTAATGACCGATCACGTACCTGCTAGAGTTTCAAACACTAGATATACATATGTCGCCATGACAAATGTATTTCCTACATGATAGACTATTATATAACATGATTCTTATTTATCACATCTAGTTTCATTCCATGCTCAGTATTTTTAGTTTGTAGAACCAGTACTTGCTCCCTTCCTGACAGGAAATCGTTGTTGGCATACTTTCTAATGAAGAGTTGCTCTGTGTTCATTACTATGGGCCCACTGCAGAGGACCAGGTCATTGCTCTCGAGGAAGTCCCTGCAGGGAACCTCGCTTGGTAGTCTCGCTTAGATTCATTTTGGCTTAGTAGTTGAACTATTTAGACTCTATCTTTTGGTCACTGGACTTTATCTCCAGTTTAATACCTTGAAAGTGTAATAATTAAATCTGAAATTATTTTACTTTCGCTTATAGATGCTGTGTTGTGATGAACCTTTGAAGTGTGATATTAGAACTGTTAGTATCCAAGATTCATTACTGTCTTTACTTGGAACAGCTTAATACGCTATAACACAAGCATAGGCTGGACATGGCTCGGCCCGGCCTAACAATTTGGCTAGTGGGTCGTGACAATAGTCCCAATCATAACAAGGCCGAATATCTCATCATCGAAATAGTGGACTACCCTTACAACCAAACAAGGAAAAGGGGTAGCACACTAATCCGTGATGCGATATTGTCCCATGCAACTATTGAAACGAAGGTAACATGACATCAACTGGGGTCACCTAACCATTCTATTATATTCATGTAGTTAAAACAAACCTTTAGTCGCAAGGGCCCTAGCTATAAATAGGATCCGGTATTGTCCCCACTTGGGCACCAATGGCAAGCGCATAACGTTCAAAATATTAGTGGCCGACCTGAGGGGGTAAGCATACCCGTATCTCGAGCGGAGCTTCCGGGTTACAAAATGAAAGTGTAATAGTGGCCCATACGATAAGAAAATGTTCTTTCCACCCATTGTACCTATCTAAGTCGATTCCACAACCAGTTAGACCTAACGCATGCGCACGGGTGATCATCCAATACGCATGTACCTCTATATGTTACTCATCTCACACATATCTCGTGGTACAATTGTGTCAACGCTTATGAAATACACTACAGACGTTAGTACCTTAACTCTAGGTCCATATGCATAATTTAAAAATAAGAAGGAAATAAGACTAGTACTTGCATCATGCATAACGGAAAGCAAGTAAGTAAATCAACTAGAAGAACTAGAAATAAGCAGACAGGAATATGCAATAACTATAGAAAATATAGAGTAAATATAATCAGTAAATATAGCATGGTATCTTGCCTGATGTTTGCCATAAAATATAAAAGAACAGAACAATTATCGGAGGACTGGACTTTTACTTCACAATACAAACTCACTTGTAAAAAAAAAGCCTATGGACGAAAACCTAGGTACAGTAATCTAAGTACAATTGTTTATTTTAGATTCTGGTGGGTGATGGTAGAGGCTCGCGGGAAAGCAACGGCAGCCCTGCCTTACTCCTTGGACGATCGGATGCAGCCTTGGCTCCGGAGAAGATCTGCTTGGCATTAATGAAGAAATGCTCTCCTTGTTCTCTCTGTGCCTGTCTTTGTCTCTCCAAGTGCTCTGGTGCTATTCTTCCAAAAAAGTCCTCTCTGCATGGGAATTGTACCTTGTTATGTATAGGAGTGGGATGCAATCATTAGGGTTTGCAATAATTTCCTCTTTGATATGTCGGCGGTTAAGGACCAATTAATTTGGGTCCTTCATTCTGATTGCAGCAAATCTAGATAATTAATGTAGATTGCATCAAATCTCTGTGGGTAATAAATGTTGATTGCCATGAATATTTGTGACTTGTAATGGCCCGCCACGTGTCTAATTTGCTCGATTTGATTTGATCTGGGTACTTAGGGTGATTGCAACAAATCTGATTTTGTTAGGATTTGTTAGCACCCATAATTCCAGGAAGATAAGACTGCCACGTGTCTCAATCATCATGAAAAGCGGTACGTGTCTCCACTGGGTCATCTTGGCAGAGCCGTATATGAGTGGGCCGCATGAGGATGAACGACCGCATGAAGATGGGCAGCCACATGGGGATGAACAGCCGTATGAAGATGGACAGTCGCATGGGATTGGGCAGCCGCATGCTGATGGGCGGCCGCATAAGGGATACAGCCGCATGAAGATGGCGGCCGCATGAAGTGGGCAGCCTCATGCTGATGGGCGGCCGCATAAAGGATGCAGCCGCATGAAGATGGGCGACGGCATGAAGTGGACGGTCGCATAAATGCAGCAGCCGCATGCCTCGGGATTTGATGGATTCTACCAGCTGTGAAAAGATTTTCTCCTCTTTCCTAGGAACGCACTATTATGTCAGTCATTATTGCGCCTTTATGTCAGAACTGTCATTTGTCAGAGCTGTCAGCCGTCAGGTCATTAAATGCAGCAAAAGACGAAGGAAAGAGCTTTTGAAGGCCACATGGCTCCTCTCTGGGCCTCATGGAATTTTTTGAGCCGTATAGATTTTTGAGCCGCATGGTCCCCTGAGCCGCATGGGCTCTCTAAGCCGCATGGGGATCCTTGGCCGCATGGACCTTTCTTTATTCTTTTCCATGCTTCTACAAGACCCCCTTCAAAGTTTTTAATTTACAAAATTGAAATACTTTGAATAAGAAGCATGGCTATGTATAAACTCCTCTGGCCGTATTGGATGTTCTGGCCGCATGGATGTCCCAGCCGCATAGCCTCCTCAGCCGCATGGCCATCTGAGCCGCATTGGCAAACCAGCCGTATGGACTTCCTGGCCGTATAGGCTGTCTGGCCGCATGAGCTCCTTGTCACGTCATCCTGCCATATGTGCAAATCTTTTGCATTAATTGCCTTTGATTTGCTGTCAGATTTTGAAGCTGCTTTTCGGAACAGGATCCCAAGAGTTTGGCCTTTATTTATTCGGTTCATCACGATAACCGAAGAGTCGGTTTTCATGCTGCACATGGATCGAAGCGCCCTCCTTTTTCCTATAAATATGAAAGTATTCAGTCGGAGAGACTTCTTTACTCTCTCTCTCGTCTTCAACTCTTGTTGTCCTAATTTTCTTCCTTTGTCTTCCTTCTCCGACCGTCGGACGATAATGGCCCCCAAGTCTTCCAAGGCTGCCTCTGCTGCTGCGAAGGGCAAGAAAGCGGCTTCCTCGTCGGCCACTACGCCTGAAGTGCACCCTGACGTCCATCCTGCTTTTAAGGGTAAGGATTGGATGGAATATTGAATTCTTTGAACCCTAAAAACTATGGCTCTCTTGTATAATTTATGCACAAGCCTTCATCCTTCGTCTTTATTGAACTGCCCAAGTTTAATATGATGAAACCGCATATATTGTATGGGCCGCATGACATTCTCATATCCGAGTCGCATGGGGCATGCCCAGTGTTTGAGCCGCATGAGAAGGGCTTGAGCCGTAGGAGCACTTCTGGATTTGAACCGCATAAAGTCCCATTGAATGTGACTGCATGAGCTCCTCATGAACTGGACCGCATAAAGCTTCGCTAAGTCGTGCCACATAAGCTCATCTGCTGAATAGAACCGCATAAGCTCAATCGAACCGCATAGGCTCTATCGTAGCAGTGCCGCATGAAACTAACTGAATTGGGCCGCATAAGGCTACGTTGAACCGAGCCGCATAGGCTCATAGGAGCCTTTTTAAGAAACTTCAAGTGGTTTCATTTTAACCATCTTTTAATCCTGTTTCTTTTGTTCTTTCTTCAGTGGATCTGCCAATCAATCCAGCAGGAGAGCTTTTGGTGGGTTCAGCCCAATATGCCATGGGTGTGCAGCTCGACGACTTGGTTCGACGTGTGTCAAATCAGCTTCCCGCCGATGAGCCTTTGGAGAGGGTGAGCGCCATCAATAACCAGCCTTTCCACTTTCTTTGTACTATGATGAACTCGGGAAGGCTGGAAGGAGAGTATCTGAAACCAACCTCTCTCTTCGGGGATGCTCTATCCAGAAAGAACCCCCGAGTGCTGGACATTTTTGAGAGCTGGGACTTTACTGTGGACGGGGTAGAGATCCATATTCCCGAAATAGAATGTCATTTTCCCCTCTCGTGGTTCAATATGGTACCGTTGAGCAGATGGTGGGCTCCCTAACTCTAACCCAATCGGGGATGTTCGTGGACAACATCCATTATAATAAGAATATTGGGTCAGCATATGCGAGCAGGGACTCGGTCAGTCGGAGCGTGATGGGACTGATTCTGGGTACCTTCATAAACGTATCTGGTCCCAACTTCATGTTTACACTAGCCGATACCTTCCTGAATCAGCTCGCTCGCAAGGGGTCTTATCTTGTTGGCAGGTTGTCGCTGCTGAACTGGGTAAACCCCATCGCTACGTGGGCCAACCTGACCTCATGGATCCTGAGAAAATACGAGGCATTCCTTCGGGAGATTGACTTCTATTATGCCATCCGGGGCACCTGTTACGGGTTATCCATCAACAAGCCGTTGTTCATGGCTCTTTTGGAAATGTATAACCGGCGGACGGGAACTTTCTTCGCACCCGGAGGGGAGTTGGGACTTGCTCTCCATGAAATGTATGATGTTTCTAAGCTGCCATGGGGGGCAAGGCCTTTGAAGTATACACCCCGACAAACGAGGAATTTGAGGATCTGGATCGACGATTCCCAGGTTTCGTTACCGTGTACCGGGAACTGCTATGCCACCACAGTATCTGTCACCAAACGACTATCAAGAAGAACAATAACTCAGATGGGAACGCTCTCCATACCACGTCCTGGGTCTCGTATCTTTTCAAATTAAGTCCCTCTTGCCGGGTTTCTTCTCGAGGTCCTCAAACCCAGGAGGAGATAAAAAACCTGATGGCGAATGCCAAGAGGTCGAGGTCCACTAGTGACAAATTTGGGAGTCGCACTGACTCCTTCAGATATTTCTACTACGGTACCCGACAGATGTCTGAGAAAGCACTTTTGGCCAGATTCTTGATGATGTGGCTACGGAATTGCGTACTCTCGGGAGGGGCAGATTCCTTTGAAAGGATCAGCCGCCACTTCATCCTCCCGGCCGTGAAGCTGGTCTTCAGAGTCAGGCTGGCCCTTCTTTCGGCCATGGTGTGTAGCATACACCACGGCCTCCGTACCTTTTCGTCCAAAGTTATTACCCGCGAGACGACACTGGACTTTGAGTGAATAGAGCTACCCTACCACTATCTAATAGGGTGGCTATTGATGCATTATCGGTCGTTGATGAGGCCCGAAGCAGAAGATGGGGTTACCGCCGATGATGCTTTCCTTTTCCGATACCATCGACAGCCTTGGGAATACGACACCATGCCAGCCTGTCGGAGGGCGTTGGCGAGAGTAGACGGACACGACTTCTTTGTGTTTGTTCCTCAATTTACCGCTAGAGAAGTAAGGGGTGTACATGTTGATGGCATTGAACCTTCCCTCCTTTTTTCTGAGAAAATGCTCCTTTGGCTGCGCAATATTCGTCCAGTGCACCTAGTATATCGTTACCGGAATAACGTATACCTGGAGCCCTACTTGCACAGCAGGTTCTCCCGCCAGTTCGGGTATAGCCAACTGTTCCTTGATTGTCCCAGTGCTTGCCTAGGCTTTGAGGACAGTGTCCTTGATGGTATCAGGGCTTGGCATTATTACAATGCTGTTCATACCCGAGCTAGCTTCTCGGTCCCCAATGCTAATATGTCAAGGGAGATTTTGTACATGGCGGCCTTTATCATGTTACGGAGAGCAAGTCTCCCGTTAATTTTGATATGAGTGCCAGCTTTATTGTCGGTACTAGCTTGGCAGAGAAGCCCGAGGGGTCCAAGAAGAGAAAGAAAAAGGCAAATATGGTTTCTGTGCCGGACTCGGAGTCCACGACAGCGGGCGAAGAGGATGATGAGCAGGATGCCGATGAATCGTTCCATCCCTCGGACGAGGAGGTGGGGGATCAGCCACCTATTGTGCCGAATGACATGGTGGCGGGGCAGCCGCCTGCTGTGCCTGGTCCTTCGTGCAAGCGAAGCAGGCGTATGTTCACTGATGATGGCAAAACCTACTCCACGAAGCGAGCTGCGTTAAGACGCCGCAGGCTGTTTATTGAGGATGTTGACGCTATTTCTGAGGTGATTTGATTTCAACTACCTTCTCCTTCTTTTTCTAAACTATGGCCTAATCATTTTCTTTTGCTCTTTGTAGGCGTCAAAGGAGTCGGTTTCTCGGGACCCGACCGCTGAGGTCGATCCGGCCCTGACCACTTTGGTCAATGTTGTGTGCACCGCTATCATTTCTGTTGGGGTTCTTCCAGAGGCGGTCGAGGAGTCCAACCTTGCTGAGACCTCAACCCATGGGGACGGGGGCTCTACTGCACCTGTTCCTGAGGCAGCTGAATTTCAACGGGGTGACGCTGAACTGGCTGGCTCACTTTCAGGGTTGGCTGGGGCAGAAAAACTAGTTGAATTCAACTTGGAGGTCGTGGGTGAGGAGACTATGTCAGCTGTGAGCGAGCTGCGGCCTCCATGCTCCTCTCCTGGTAAGATAAGCTGAATCTTAACTTATGAGGAGGCCTATCTGCTCTATCATCACATCCTTTGGGTTACGTCGATTGATGGTTGCTTTGGACATACAGGTCCCGTCCCTTTATTACCGGTGACGGACATTGTCGGGGCAGACTCTACCGAAGGGGATATGATTGAAGCACGTGTGCCTCCTTCTCTTCCAACCTATATTGAGGGAACTCCAGCTGGGTCGAGTTTGGGGGCCCAAGTGGTGGCACAGCCGGGACAGGGAATAATGCTTCCTGCGTCCTCCTTTGCAAATATGGTTTCGAGGGTTAACCTTTCCGCCTTGCCGAGTATCCAAGCTCTTCGGGCGGCGGAAGAGGAGCTACCCGCTATTCATGCATTTTTTCGCACATAATTTGTTTTCCTGGTGGCAGGGATGGCAAGTTCCGATGCAACTTCTTCGACACTACCATCCACACTTCCTTTGACGCCGTCCTCTACAGAAGTTTTGGATGAAGTGTCACAGGATGTGGTTGACATCTTTTACCGCCACCTGAAGAGAGGGGTCGAGGCAGCTGTGGAGAGGGGGACTCCCTTTGCTATGGCCCGTCAGTGCGCCAGTGGCCAAATCGACATCCTTAGAACACTCCCTGGTGGGGAGGGGCTAACTGTACTTCTGGAGCCCAAACTGCTAGAGGCTGATCGACTTGTGACCCAGTTTCACGTGCTGCGGCAAGCTGATCTGTCTGCAGTAATAGATCAAGAGCGCACTTTCCTCATAACTGCGGTGGAGAAGGTGAGGCTTGCTCGGGATTCGATCAAGCCGACCATACTGAAGGACCACCGTGATCTGTCCCAGTTGTACGATCAATTGAGCCGTTGAAATAAAGATTGCACGGCTTGGGAAGCGACCGCCTTCCGCAGGGTAATCGATACCAGGGAGCAGATCCTCGAGCTCCAGTGAAAGCTGGCCTTTTTGGAGTCTGAGCTCGAGGCCGCCCGTACCGAAAATGGACTTGTTATCCAAGAGGTTGACAGACTTAGTCAAGCTTCTGCCAATCTGGAGCTCGCCCTGAAGAAGATGGAGGATGGCTGGCGGGCACACATGTATTTTGATGATGCAGACCGGTCGTCCCAGGAAGCGGAGCGCCAAGCTAAGCAGCGGCTTGAACGGGGGACCGCCTTGGTGAAGAATCGCCTCTTGGAATTATGTAATGCCGAACCATAGTCGGCCTTTTCTTCTTTTGTTATGTTCTTTTTGAGGGGGACATGGTCCCAGAACATGTAATGCTTTTTGGCTTCCAAATAAAAGAGTATGCTTTATTCTATCCTTTACCTGTACTGCTTGTTGTGCTTGTGGTGTTATGGTGATGTTTGCTCCGGATGGGGGACTTGTTTGTGGACCTGTTACCCTTGGCATACCTTGGTTTTAGGTATGGATAACAAGTTTGATTGGGGATACCTAGAACAGTTCTACGGTAAGGTGGTCATGGACGCTCCTGGTATCGGGAGAAAGAATGCCATGGAGCAGCTGGGCTCCCGGGGCATGATGAGAAATGATGGGCCTGTACTAAGAAACTTAGCAAAGGACATTTATGGGCCTATTATCCTTGGCGTACCCTGGCTTGGGATATGAATAATAGGATAAAAGGGAACCAATATACTTACTAAGAGGTAATGAGGACGTGGCAAGCATGAGGGTTTTCTTTTTACTGCAGAATCTTCCTACTCAGAGGTAATGAGGACATGGCAGGAGTGGACACAACGGAGGAAATTTGTGGACCTACTATCCTTGGCGTACTTCGGTTGTGGATACGGATAATAAGTCGAAAGAGAATCAACATGCTTACTCAGAGATAATGAGGACATGGCAAGCATGAGGGTTTCTTCGATGGAGCCATCCCACTCAGAGGTAATGAGGACATGGCAGGAGTGGGCTCCATGAAGGGGTACATAGGACGACACAGAGGTAATGAGGACATAGAAGTTCTATGTAGAGGGGTGATTTGTTTTTGGCGGAAGTGAAACGACTCAGAGGCAACATCGACGTGGTCGTTTTAGAAATTTGTGGATCTGTTACCCTTTTTTTGCACTATGAGTGCGGGTAGTGGATCATGAGGAAGGAGCTCTTTCAGGAAGAAAGTTCAGAGGTATGGTTATACATGACTTTTTTTCTAAAAGAGTGACCGGGATGTAAGTTCAGGGGTACCGGCGGGTACATAACTCGACAATCCAAGAATTTTGGAATCAAAGTGTAAGTTTAGAGGTACAGAGGGTACATAACTCAATAATTTGAGATTTTTTGTGGAGGAAGAATGTGAGTGCAGTGGTACTAGACGGTACATAACTCAATCATCTAGGATTTGGAGAATGTGAGTTTAGCGGTTCCGGAGGGTACATAACTCAATAATCTAAAATTTGTGGATGAAGGGTATGAGTTCAGTGGTACGAAAGCATACATGACTCGACGATCTAGAATTTGGAGGATGTGAGTTCAGCGGTACCAAAGGGTACATAACTCAATAATCTAAAATTTTGTGAATATGAGTTCAGCGGTACCAGCGGGTACATGACTCGATAATCTGGAAAATATCGTTTAGACATAATATTTCTTCAGGAACTTGTCGTTGACGGACAGCATGAGCAAGTCTCCGTTTTATTTTGCGAGACGGTAAGCACCGTTGGAGAATACAGCCTCAATGATAAATGGGCCTTCCCACTTTGGTTGGAACTTACCGGCGGTCTTGTGAGTCATAACCATCGGCCTCCGATCTGCCAGAATAAGATCGCCCACTTGGAATATTCTGATTTTAATCTTCTTGTTGAAGGCTCCGGAGATGCATGCTTGGTATAGCTCGATCCGTTGCCGAGCCAGTAGGCGTTTTTTATCTAAGGCCTCCAACTCTTATAGCCGACGACGGTAGTTATCGTCCGTCGTCAATTGGTAAGTGAGAGCGACGCGGAGCGAGAGGATTTGAGTCTCCAATGGAAGAACTGGCTCACTCTCGTACACCCGGGAGAATAGTGTATTCCCAGTGGCTGTTCGGACTGTAGTACGATACGCCCATAAGCATTCGCCAAGCTTCTCGTTCCAGTCGCGTTTGTTGGAGGACACGAACTTCTTGAGTAACTTGATGATGGTTTGGTTGAATGCTTCTGCCAACCCATTTGCTGTCAGATTGTATGGCGTTGAAGCAACATTCTGAATTTGTGTGCTTGTCGTAAAATCGATAGAAGACGTGGCTTGCGAACTGTGGACCATTATCGTGGATGATCCTTCGGGGCAGTCCAAACCGATAGATGATATGATGCTTGAGAAAGCTGATCACGTTTGAAGTCTTTACTTCTGTAAGCAGAACAACTTTCACCCGTTTGGAGAAGTAATCCGTGATTGCGAGTATGAAGCGATGTCCTCGGGAAGAAGGTGGAGCGATCGGACCGATGATATCCATTCCCCATGCTTCGAATGGCCAGGATGCCACTGACAGATGTAAAAATTCGGATGGTTAGTGGATGAAGTCTGCATGGACTTGGCAGGCTTTGTATTTTCTTGTATAGTCTATCGCATCTGCTACCATCGTGGGCCAGTAGTAGCCCATTCAGCGAAGACGGTCTTGCAATTTAGGGCCTGGCTGATGGGCCCTGCAGACACCGTCATGAGCTTCGCGTACGGCTTCTTTGGCTTCTGCGTTTGACAGTCACCAAAGCAATAATCTATCGTAGGATCGACGATACAGCATTTTTGTTTCTGTATCGTAGAAGAATCTAAGAGAACGCCTTTTGATGGAGGTAGCTTCCTTTGGGTTCTCGGACAGGATGTCGTAGACTACGATGTCTATGAATGGTTGTCTCCAGTCTGACACTTCGTCGATCGTCTGAGCGGAATAACTCGCCAGGAATTGAACGTTGTTCTTGGGACAGACCAGTTCGTGGCCTATCACATGCACCGAATAATGAGTATGGTTTGGCACTGCTAAGGAAGCGGCAAGGCCTACTAGGGCATCGGCTTCGATGTTTTGGAGTCTGGGAACGTGTTCGATGAAGAATCCCTCAAATGATGAGATGATGTCGATCGCTATTTGGTGATAGGGGATCATGTCTTCATGGCGGACTCCGTATAAATCTCGGATCTGATTGACGATTAACTGCGAATCGCCGTATGCTTCAAGATATTCTACCCCCAGCTCTCTTGCAAGTTGGAGGCTAATGACCAAAGCGTTGTACTCGGCCATATTGTTAGAGCAGGGTTATGTAAGGGAGTAAGCGTGGAGTTGTTGACAAACTAGCGACCCCCAGTTTTGTACTCGATGCTGGGCGGGGAGTTGTTGGCTCGCTAGAAGCCCCAAACTTTACATCGGGGTGACGATTCTTCTGGGGAAGACGTATCGTCATTAGCTTGTCAGAGGGATTGAGCTTCTCTGCTTGTGGCTGGCCAACTCTCGGTAGTCTGATTGTCAGTGGCTCCGTTGTGGGTCTCGTCGCTTGGCCGGACCTTGGCAGCCGGATTATCATTTGCCCTTCTTGTGCCGAGAGGCTGATTGCGTCCTTACGTAGAGCGGCCATAAGGGGTACGGATTTGCCAGGTTTGTGAGCTTGGAGGTTGATCGTTAGAGGTTCTTCTAATCCTGTGGCCACCTCAGTTCGAGCTTGCACATCTTCATCCACGTGCCTCTTCGACTTCTCGTATAAGCAGGAGTCCGAGTAGTAGGATTCGACCCCTTTGAAGGGATCGATATCGAGAAATTCTGTCTTTACAAAGCCTTGCTTGTCGACATACTTGAAGCATTGGTGCAGCATGGAAGGCACGATCATGTAATCGTGTATCCAAGGGCGTCCCAGGAGGATATTGTATGAAGTATCCGCATCTATGATGTAACAGGTCACTTCTGACTGAAGATCACCAATTTGGTACTTCAAGCGAATCTTTCCAATTGGGTAGCTCCTGCCCGAATTAAAATCGCTGATGGCGGTGCTTGTCGGTGTCAGGCGATGCATAGGGATACGGAGATGATGTAAGAGACCCTTCGGGATTCTTATGGAAGAACCAGGATCAATGTGCATCCGATCCACCTTTACGTCACCGATGTATCCAGTGTAGTGTAACGGACGATCGTACAGGTTGGTCTTAATGAGCATATCTTGCGGGATGAAGACAATATTGGGCATCGCTCCTGTGCAAGTGCTGTCTTGGAGATTTGCAGGCAGGCTCTCTCCTGTGAGGTTGACCTGAGCCAGATAGGCGTCGGCATTTTGGAGTGCATCGCTCAATGTCGCACGAACATCCTTTGAGAGTCTCAGGAGCTCGTATAATGATAATTTGGCCGGTGTATTGGCCAATTGCGCCAAGATGTCGAAGTTATAGGACCTTTCCAGCCCCTGAGGTGCCTCTTTTCGGAGGGATTTGTCAAAGCGAGTCTCCTTTGGCCTAGGCTTGTCGGTCGTCAGAGGCTGAGAAGGTCCTGGAGTGTCAGCAGTAGCTGGCTGATGATCTTCAGCCGAGTTATCAGCCACAGGTTGGGATTGTGCCCCAGATCGGGTAACGACAGCCGTGACTTCTTCGACATCTATCGAGATTGTGCGGCAGGATCTGACTTTTTCACTCTTATTCTTGCGAATGGAAGGTGGTGTGGACTGAGTCACTTCAGATACCAAGTTTGGATGGACCCACATGACCTTCCCCCGTGATGTGGTGAGGGGCACTAGGCCAGCAGTCTGATCTCGAGGAGGTGGAAGATTAGCAATCTCCATTGTCGCCAGAAGGACGAGTACCACACCGTCTTGAGTCTCCGTTGGAGGGAAGCTGTCGAACTGTACGGACACCATGTTGGCTGCTACGGTTACTTCCTCGAAATCGATGGCCAGAGCCTTCGAATCGATGAGATGTTGGATGTATCGTTTCAATTGGTAGCAGTCGTGTGTAGCATGGTGGACGTAGCGGTGGTAATGGCAGTACTTTGGGCTCTCCATTTCTGCCGACCGAGGTTTGCGTCTTGGTGGAGGGAGCTGAATTCTGTCTTCCTGTATGAGCATGTCTAAGATGGGCTTGACATGGCCGTCTTCGAAGGCGTAGGTCATTTGCGGCCATTGTTTGTTTGCCGGTTTTGACTCAGGTTGCTAGGCTGTGTCGGCCACCATAGCCTGCTTGTCCTTGTTATCCCGATTGTTGGAGGAGTTACCATCATTGTTGTTGTTGGTATTAGGGCGCTTGCCCTTGTCCTCTCCCTCTCAGATGTGCAATCCCAGTTGGCGAGCCTTCTTCAACCGTTCTTCGGCGCTAGTGGCACTGATGATAAACGTCTTCCAGTCCTTAAATTGACTTTCGCACATCCAGAGACTAATTGTTGGGAGCAGTCTCTTTTGTCAAATTTTAATTAAGGAGGAATCCGGATTACCAGATGGCAACTTCATTGCGGTTTGGCAAAACCGCTCAATATAGTTCCTTGTCAGATCCTTCTCCCCTTGGACGACGTCCATGAGAGTGGACATTGTGACGTCCTGTCCTACTTCGTAGAATTTCTCTAAAAACATGTGCTTGAAGCTGGCGAAAGAGTGGATGCAATTGTTTGGCAGGTTGCGGTACTAGTCGAAGGCGACCCCTTCCAATGCCCCAATGAATAATCGCGTAAGGATGGCATCGTCATGGGGCAGATGGTCGGTGGTGACCTCGAAGTAAGTGATGTATCGACTCGCGGAGGTCTTGCCATCATAGAGATTGATATTGAACGGCTTATATCTTGGTGGGAAGGGGACATCCCTCCATGCAACAGGGTATGGTTGCCGTATTCTGAGGTCTTGAGAGGTTTCTCGAGCGTGAAACATGGCTCGGAGCTCCTGGACCTCTCTTCTTGCTTCCCTGGCCTCATCTGCATCGGTGGGAGCCGTCATTTCAGGAGGATTATTGCCCGGGTTCAGTGCCGCAGAGTTTGAGTCCGCATTGACAGCAGGATCCGTGCTTGTTTGGCCCGGCGTCCCTCCTTGCAGAGTTGGAAGAGCCACTTTAATCTCGTCTACATATTTGACCAAAGTGCGCAGTATAGCCTCCAGAGTGTCGATGCGCTGGCGATCACTGGGGCCATCTTGATCGTCGCTTGTTACGAACTCCGTCCTAACGCGAGTCGAGATGGAAGGGACGATGGATAAACATATTTTTCTGAAGTCTTAATTGGTACAGTATTTATGTATGTAAGTAATGTAGCTTTACTTGCTACCAAAATTATTAATGAATAAAAATCCATAAATTAAAAATATTGTCCAATATCTTAAGCAAAAATTAATAAAAATATATCTAAAATTTAGGGAGTTTACAGACAGCTTTGGGCAAGATGGATGCAGAGTAGATATCTCAGGAGGAGGAATTTTTGGGAGTACTCATCAAACAACAATGAGTCATTATGCTTGAAATACATACTTCGACGGTTGGTACAACCTCGGATCTCTCATATATTTAAAGATGGGGAGTCGGCGGACTTGTGATTGGACCCTTCGATCCAACACAAGAGTTACGCCAGCATGTCGGCCCTCCTTTATCAGGGCAAAATTTAGAAGGGAGACGGTGGGTTCTATCATTCATGGGGATTCATAGAGGACGGAGGGTCACGTCTATGCTTCGAATGTTTCTGACGTCATTCGGTTGTCCAATATTGATTCCTCACTCAGTAAGGATACTTGGGTGTGGGATGACCCCAAAAGTGGGTAATTTTGTGTTTAAAGTTGCATATAATCAAATTCGTGCATCTAATAAGGAAATTTTAAATAGGGACATCATTTGGATGAAAGAGATTGCACGGAAGATGCAACTCTGTCTGTACAAATTGATGCTTGGTCGTTTGCTCACATGAGATAGGCTATCGAGGTTTGGTGTTTGGGAGGGAGATCAATCATGTATACTCAATTAGTGGGAAGGGGAATTGAAGGCCCATCTGTTCTTTCGCTGTCCATTAGCTATCATGCAATGGAATAAACGGATGGAGACGCTTCATCTACCCGGAGGACAGGTGATGGATCTCACTGGTTCTATACAGATGATCAGGAACTCAAGGATTAGAGGCTCATGTTGGTTTCGTGAAGCTTGCATTAGACCATCCTCAACAGTTTGGCATGTATGGCGGAAGAGTAACTCACGTAAATTCGAGAGGATTAGCACTGTTCCTATTAGAATTTTACATAATATTGAGGTTGATGTCAAAGGGATGTTTTTTTTTGGGGGGGGCTTCTTAGGGTAGATCATGTACTCATTGTAAATTTGGTCTGTTGATGAATTAATACAAATACCATTCTTATATATATATATATATATATTTTTATATATTTGGTCTGTTGATGAATTAATACAAATACCATTCTTATATATATATATATATATATATATATATATATATATATATATATATATATATATATGGCGCGTGTCACTCCCCGTTTTCCGAATACGTAAATTTTTGATTTTTCATGTATATGTTATCTGGCACCTGTATCTTGATTGTATATATCATATATTTGTAACTGGCCATGGCATGGAACAGTATCTCGTCGCAGGTTAGTGTGTCACCCCTTGTCCTTGTCTTGTTGTAGGCGTGGTTCACTGTTTCGATGATAGGATTTCTGAACCGTGTTGTGGTTAGAATTTTATTTAATTAATTTAATTAGTTGTATCATGTAACAATTAACATGTCATTAGTCACATGGTTAAGAGCATGCTTAAGCTTAGGGTTTCTTTGAGTTAACCCAACCCCTATATATATTCTCTTCCACACTCATTCTCCTCATTCACTCTTTCATTTATTTTGCTCAAACAACATTTAGGCAAGTACATCTTGAACCAAATGGAGAGATTCTTGCATTTTATATTTCTTGATTTTTTTAGATATTATTTGTCTACATTGTTCTTCTCTTCATTCTCTACAAGTTTAGTTCTTGGAGTTTTTGATTTTAATGCTAGTTTGATATAGATCTAAGTTTCTAAAACTAGGGTTCTATGGATTTTCATGGTTTTGATCTATCAAACTTGGTTATTTTCGAATACTAATGGTCCTATGTTGTAGAGAATTCAATTCTATCCAATTTTGACCTTTGAAAAGTTAGATTTCGACTTGTTTTGAGGAAGTTATGGCCAAAACAATATTTGGATATTTTCTATTTCTTCTGCCCTGGTTTTGGCAGGGACAATGAATAGTGCCGCATGAATAGTATCGCAGCCGCATGAGATGAATAGTGTCGTAGGAATGAATAGTACCGCAGCCGTATGAGATGAATAGTGCCGCATGAATGAATAGTGCCGTAGCCGCATGAGATGAATAGTGCCACATCCGCATGAGATGAATAGTACCGCAGGATGAATAGTGCCGCATGGCTTGAATAGTGCCGCATAGTGCCTATTTTGGCTGTTTTTGGCTGTTTGACTGATTTGTGGCCCGAATTTCTCCCAACTCCCAACATGAAAGTTGTAGATCTTTGTATTGGCTTCCAGGATCTTCATGTCTCACTTTAACCTGAATTCACATGTGACTTTTATGTCACGAGGGGTCTGTGTGACTTCCTGACTTGACCATGTTCCTGACCTGATTACATGTATACGTGCTGGTACATGTTCTAAGTTGTGTACTGAGATACAATATTAGTATGCACTGCTGTGCCATTTAATGAGTGCACTGAGGTGTGACTCTACATGCCAAGTGATCGTTCGTGTTATATGTCAATACATGTGTACCTTCCAGTACAGTCATGGTAGTTGGTCAGTAATAGTGTCATGGTATGTTGATTGTTGTTTGAAGCATTACACTAAGCATGGATCTAGATCGGGCCGATGTGGATTTATACGTAGGGTACGCGTACTATGGTACGACATATAGGAGGATGACCAGGTGACCACGACATGTAATTCCAATATCAAGATAGGGTTAATCTAAGAAACTTAACTTGGTAGATGCATTGGGTGGGAAAAATCCCGAGATCGTGCCATACTGGCCACCCCAGGTCCTGTTCTGACGTGTCGGGTTGGCCGCCACGGATACAGTTTCATCCGCCTATAGTGGATCACTATATCCAACTCCTAT